>JAUEKX010086770.1:2320-12692 GCA_031834005.1 Dendronotus venustus
AATTTTTATGAGTAGGTTCTAGGTTTGGCCAATTTTTTATGTTTTTCGACTGTGCCAAATTAAATCTTTAATTAAAACTATAATACTTAATTAAAGTTTCTTATTTGTTGGTTTTTTTTAAGTTCTCTTTCTTCTTCTTTATGCTTAGTTTATTTTTATTTTTTGGTTGTTCTTTTTCTTAATTTTAAACCCCCAGACCACTGCGGAATTTCTTGCTATTCCAAAAATCACACAAATTTCTTAAGAGACATCAAATAAAATAAAACTAAATATCAAACCTGAAGTCAGTTCTTGCGAACACTTTTTTTTAATAAAAATGCCATTATTGATTTGGTATATATATATATATATAAGATTCTTTTGAAAAATATTCTGTTACTGTTATAATTGCTCTACAAGCCAGAAAATAAAGAAGAGTGAAAAAAAACTTTGGCCCAAAACGTTAAAGGGACAAAACTAAATGCTGCGAATTTGGACCAAAATTGCAAAATTTTCTTTCTTTAAGAATACTCAAATCCATGTTTATCATATTTTTATTTATATGCAGAACGGTATGTTGTAGATGGTTTGGATATTTAAAAAAAATAAAAGTTTAAACGTTTGAAGAACATGAAGATGAAGATGGAAAGTTTACTCTTCTCGAATATTTCATTATATAATTAGATATAACATTTTGAGAGTTTTGTCTGTCGTTTTTTTTTTCATGCTTGAAGAATGATCTGAAGAGGACTATTTTTTTTTTTTTTTAGTTTATTTTTAATTTTGTTAAAACCTTAATGGTTTTTTTTCCTTTTTACTATGACGTCATTAAGACCCGTTTTTGGGTCTGGAACCAGGGAATAGGATGACGATGGTTCTCAAAATAATTAGCTTCTGTTGAACCTATTTCAATAGTTTTTACTTCCTTACCTCAATTTTCAACTCCCAATTTCCTGTAGCAACTAGAATAGAGTATGTTAAGCAAGAGTAATTTTTATATTTATTAGGTTTGAATATATTTTTTCAATTCTTCTGTTTAAATATATTAAAGATTTGATTCTAGTTTTTTTTTTTTTTCAAACATTTATATATTTGGATAATTTCATAGTAATATTTTGTGTTAATTGCGGTTCTTAATTTCCTCTGGAGTTCAATTTTTTTATTACTCTTTTTTTTCTTTTTTTCTTTTTTTCTTTTTTCTTTTTTTGTATGCCTACTGTGAAACTATAAAATGTAATTTTAAATAATTTTAAGATTTGCCCAGATTTTAACTACCTGAAGTTGATTATTATGAAGTGGATTAAATTTCGCGTTTTCTTAGATTTATCTTTGGGAAATTAAATTAAAGCAAAAAACTTATTAGTGCTAGAAGAGAATTTCTTCTTTAAATGGTTAACTATATAATTCAATGATTTATTTCATAGTTTGAATTTTTTTATTTATTTATATTTTTGTGTTCAAATTTCGTTACAAGTTTGGAACGTTTTTTTATCGTGTTAGAGGATCTGTTGATAAGATGTGTTGAAATATATTAATGTGATGTTTGAATTCAAATTTCCTTTTCCACGGTTTTTTTTGCGTTTTATTTAGACAGAGGTCTAAATGTATAATGTCATGTATAATCAACCGTCATGAGTGTCAGTCCCTTTTGTGAAAAAGTATTTTTTTAGGATTTTCAGTATTAAACTTGGTACTGTTCAATAGGAAATTTCTCTTCGTATGAGTCTCCATCATCTTTTGTTATTTTGAAGTGTTTCGGCTTAATTAGTAAACTCCCGCGGTGTTTATTAATTATTCGATTTTTAGTTAGCGTTTATTAAAAGTTTTTTTTTAGTTTGCTTAATTTTGATAACAAACAAACGATTAACGATTCTTGGAAATTTTAGAGAAAGCTTGTCAAATTAAATTTCCAACATTAAATTTCAAGAAGAAAGGTGGATACCGCAAATTTCCATTTAATTTAATAAATCAATAAAACTCCATTAATGCATTGTTTTTTATTAGTTCATATTACGGTTTGTTTAGAGTAAAAGCCCTTTAAAGGGAGGCATTAAAATTTATATTATATAAATGATATATAAAGAGGTGCGTTTTGAAGCATTAACGGTAGTCAAAGCTAGTCGAAGAGATGCATGTTAATTCGAAAAGTATTAGTGTCAATTTCAGGGCTTCTTTCAATAAATAGTTCAATAAATATTATTATACATTTTAAAAATAAATATAGAATATATACAGAGGTTTTATGAAAAGGCTAAAATTAGATTCCCTTGGTTACTTTATAAAGCCTCGCATTTTCTATACAAAAAATCAGCTTAAATCAAATCTACGAACGCAAAAATTTCTCACTAAACGCAAAATAAAATAAAAACTGCAATGACAAACTAAAAAAAAGGTTTCAGCACTGATTAGTCCGTATAGACCTTGTTTTCTTCTTGGTTAATTGAATCACGTATTAATTTTATTTTCAGGTCTATTTTTTTGGATTTATTAATAAGAGAACACTGAACCCTCTTCACCTTTATAAGTTTAAAACATTAAAAAAAAAAAAACATGACGCAATCAACAAAGTGAGAAAATAAACTATCAACTTTCCAGGTTTGAATGTAGAGGGCGAGGGTTTACTTGGAGTAGACAACAGACTGTGTGTTTGTTCGTTGCAGGAGCTTGTTTTTACTGTAGAAGGTTGAAACCCATGAAGTTTCGACTCCTTTGTAGAGAATTATCGTCAAGGTTGTCATGCGAAACGTTTTCTAAGAGTCTTGAATGATTTTCCTGGTTGAAACTTTGGATAGTGTTGCTATTTGCTGCCATCAAATAATCATCGTGCTCGCTATTCAGGAAGTTTTGCAAAATATCTCTCGGGGATAAACGCCCTTCTAAATGCGAGTTTTCTTGCTGAAACAGCAAATCGTCGAGTGATGTCACACGATCTTTGTTTTGTTGTTCAATTGTTGCATCCTGATGTGTGTTTGGTGTTGGCTGGTAATTGACTCCTTCTTCCGAAACTGGCGGCAAATGAGGCGGCAATCGAAGGTTTTCTAACGGTTGTTGACCATTTAGAGCCTTCGAAAGAATTGAATTCGAATCAGCTGACATTTTCCGAAGAGCTGCATATTTTTGTTCACTCAATTTTTTATTAGTGCCCACTAGCTGTGCAAGGTCCTCGAATGATGGCAACTCTACTTTCGACTTTTTGACGAAACTAAATAAATATGATAAGTAAGATACTTTTGCACTTCTTCTGAGAATCATAATTTGAGGAATTTGTCTTGTTTCGTTAGCGAATGTAAAAATTTCAATGAATTGAATCCCGTTTTACCCTCCATAAGTTTTGAATACAATATATTTAATCACCAAATAAATGTAATGTATAGTATAAGTATAAAGTATAAAACAAGACAATTAAAAAGCAACTTACTTTTTCTCTGACTTTAACAAATTCAAAGCTTGATCTGTCAAACTGTCGCTTTTACCTGGAGAAATAGCGCGTGGCGAAGACATGTGCGTTTGGTCACCTTGAAGGTCTTGACCACCATCGTCCACTATTTCTCCATCGTCGTATTTGCTCAAAACAGGATAAGTTCGCTTCAAAGCTTCTTGGAAGAAACTCTTGTAGAGTTTGGTATCTTTCGATTCATCTCCTACTTTTCTCGGAGATGAAGCTTTTTGATTGATCGGCGAGTTCAACATGCTTTTCTCGTTAATACCAGATTCGTGAAATAAATCAACCACGTGTTCAGAAAACGTGACTCGTTTGTGACTCATTGGTGAAAAGGAGGACTTGTGATCGCCAGCCAGCTGTTGGTTCGATCCTGATGAAAGACTCATATGCGAAATTACTTTGTTGAATTCCTTCAATACTTTGCTGTAATCGACACCTTCCAGTGATGAAATACGTTTTGTAGCAATATCGTTACTAATCGACTTTGATTCGGAGAAGAGTTTCTCCAAGTCTTTCTCATTAACTCTTGAAAGTTGTGGTGACGGCGTTTGTGCCAAGACTGGTGTAGATCCAGCTGATTCTTGTCTAGAATGTGTTTTGTACTGTGGAGACGTTTCTTTGGCATTTTCTTTATAACCATAATCAAGTGTTTCATCCATCAATTCATTTGTTGTTGTCGGTAGTGAGTATACATTAATGACATCTTCGTGTGAAGCCGATCCTTCAGTCGTCATTAAAGTATCAGATGAAGCTTTATACATAAGTTTGCTCGTGTGTTCTTTTTCGATGCTGCTTTCACGACTCACGAGTGAATCCGGTTGTCTCTTACCATCACAGGATTGTCCACTCTCCAGAAGATCTACGTGGATTATGTCATTGGACAAAAACCTCTCGAACTCGGGAGTCGACAACATTTGCTGGAGTTTTTTTTTGGCGTTCTCGTCCAGTTCATTTATCTTGTATGAGTTTTGTTGGGTGAAAGATGGCTCACTTGTTACAGGGTTGTTCAACAAAATCAAATTTGAAGCTTCGCCTTTCAATTGTTCTCTTAAACGATGGTTTTCTCGTCTGAGGACATCGCGTTCCTTAGTTATGATTTCCATTTCGTGACTAATCCCCTCGAGAATTAAAATACGCGACTGAAGTATTTCGTTTTCCAGTTTCAAATTCTCTAGTTGCGATTTGTGTCTGTTCTCGTTCATTGAGCTGTTCAGTTCGGTTTGTGATGCTTTCGTTTCGGCTTGTTCTTTGTACTGCTCCAATTGGCTGTCCAAAATGGCAATTTCCGAATCCTTTTGGTTGATGATTCGTTGGAGGTTTTCGACTTGTTTTCCATTAAACGATTGTTGATTTTCAAGAATTGTGGTACGTTGAAGAAGCTGATCGTTTTTCTTGTACATATCATCGATCTCTCGAGAGATTTTTGGATCAAATGTCTTTGATTCAGTGACTTTGCTTTTGATTTCTTGGATACTTTGCTGTAAATCTGTAAGACTCTTTTTGATATCAGTCAACGAAATCATTTTGTCGATTTGTTGTTCCAAAAGTTCGTTTCGTCTTTTCACCTCTGCTCGTTCTTCGTTCGCGTTGTTTAATTTTTCCAACAAGAAGTGATTTTCCCGTTTGAATTTCTCAGACAATTTCTCGTTTTCTTTCGCGCTCCTTAATGATTGATTCAATTCTTGTTGAAGTATCTGCGATGAATCGATGAGCTGCTTCTTCTCCACCATCAAATAATTGACTAATTGGTCTTTATGCGTGATGTCAGCTGTCAAACTCTCGTACATTGCTTCCAAAATCTTACATTCTTTCTGCAGTGATGAATTTCGTCGTTGAAGTATTTTCTTCTTTCTAGACAGTTGTTTTCGTACTTTGTCGTTGTTCGTATACAGCTGCAACTTGTTACGAAGCTTCTGTAATTCCATGGTTTTTTTGTCTCGTTCTTCTATCATATCGTTTTCGCTTGCCAAAACCTCCTCTAGCTCTTGGAGAGAATTTTTGAGCTGACAAACATTTGCCTTCTCTTCTACCAGCTGCAAGTTGACACGATGAAGTTCTGCTGTTAGATTATTCACCTCGGTACTTTGAGCATGTTGAACTGGGTTTGGAAACTCGCTCAACATACATCTGATTTCATTCAAAGTCTCGTTGATAACCGTTGCTTGCTCAACGAACACTCTGAAATCGACTTCACTTAACACACCAGGGATCATGTCTTTTGACAAATGTGAGGAGTTTCTTGAAGAAGCGACTTTCTTGGAGATATTGGTCAATGAATTGTTAGCCGATTGAAGTTTATTGAACAGTCTGACTTTGTCATCGTTCAGTGTTTTCACCATGTCTTTCAAATTTTCGTTTTTGCTGGCAATTTTTTGAATTTGTTTCCGAAGCTCAGACGATTCATCTTGCGATTCTCTCAGCTTCGACGACAAACCATTTAGAGTTTGATAAGATTCAATGGAATCTTTTGATATCGTTGCCGGAATCGTTGCTGAAAGTAAGGATTGTAAGAGCTTGTAGATGATCAAGTAAATATCTGCGTTACCATTTCAGTTATTAATGCAGAAGAAAGCCTTGCAAAAGGGAAGAATTGCACAATCACCTTTTCAAAAATGTAAATTATATATAATAAAGAAGACAAGAAATCATTCGTTGAATGATGTTTAGTAGAGTTTCGTGATGCCAGTAGTTTACCCTAATATTAGACTAGACCAATTTAATCAAATGAATGATTTCAACTTTACCTTAAACCCATCAAATGGAAAATGAAATTTCGACTACCTTGTTGGCCCTTATTACGCCGGCCCTAATTCATCGCCGGCTCTTATTTCGCCAACGCGGACATTTGCCTTACTTTCCATTAAGGGCGGATTAAAAATGTAAAAAGAGAAGAGTTCTTTTACACACATTTTATAACGTTTTTACAACGTTTTACAAGCATAATATAACGTTATTACAATCAAGAAAGTATGCACGTATTTTAATCATCAAGAACAACTACATTTATTTTTTTTTATCTTCTTCGTAGTTTTTGTGAACTTCATCGTTTTGTGATAAAACATTAGGTTGATCATGTTTATATTTCTAATTCGTATTATTTTTTCCTGCTATATTTGTTATACTTCCTTATTACCACGTTAAAATTGTTGACATGCTTTAGAAGAAAATTGTTAAATTTGATTCATATTTTTCTTGTCTTAAAATACATAAAAAGCTTCCAGATAAGCTAAACTTCGAATATTTGTAAAACAACCGCGAAATAAATTTGAAAATTAACGCCGGTCAAAGCGAATTTCTATTTTTAAAAACGACCACTTAAAAAAACTCTCCTTATTACGCCAAAAGGTAGAAAATAACGCCATTAAGGGCCGGTGTAATAAGGGCCAACAAGGGAACTCGCATTCTTTGACCTCCTAAGCGCGATTATAAATTCTTTTTTTTATAAAAGACCACGTAAATCACATTTATGTGAAATTGATTATGTACTTTAAGAAGAGTTTTAGAAGCAAACGGCCACATGCCATGTAGCTGGTATCAAGCTCGAATTAGACACAGTTGCCAGGCTGAATAATTCGAAGAATGCATATCTTTTAATTTTTTTCTATTTTTAGATATTTTTTTTTACTGAACACATTCGTACCAAGAAGCATATGAAGAAAGAGAGGTCCTGAATTTGCTGGAATTTTTTCGGTGTTTTTCTTTCAGGAAAATTGGAATAGAAGCATTATTAACTAAATACTGCTGTATAAAACGCTTACCAGCAGCAAAACACATGATCTTATCTTACTGTTTGCTCTAATTAAAAAAAAAAACATATTTTTTAAAATACCTTTTAAGGAATTTAATTCATTCTTCAATTCTTTGTTCGATTTCATTTCTTTCTGTAGAACCTCTCCATTTTCGACAAGTTTGCTTTTCAGGATTTTCACAGCTTCGTCTTTCTTTGTCAAGATTTCTGTTAATTTTGCATTCTCTTTGTGAAAGGATTGGACATCAAGTGACAACAAACGTGCGATTTCCTTTTGGTCAAGATTGTTAGATGATTGAATTGACAAGTCCTGTTCCTTCATATTCAGCTGCATATTTCGCTTCTCATTAGCCACATTGGCTTGCGTGTCTGCCAGGTCTTTTTCTAACTGATCGTTTTTTAGTCGAAAATTTTCCTTCTCTTGGTCAATTTCTTCCAGCTGTTTTTCCAACATGCGGTTTTGTGTCAGTACATCTTTGTAGTTGGTTTTAAGATTACGTAATGCATCTTCAGCTTCTTTCCGCCATCTTTGTCGGACACGGGATTGTTCTTCGTCTTTGTTTCGGGCTTCTGTCTTCAAGATGTCGATTTCAGCATTCAAGCTGCAAAAATAAATGTACAGTGTATAGACAGATCCAAATTCTAGAGAGATAATTATGCTATGATTTGAAAAATAAATTGTCAAACAAGGATATGTACCTATCAATTTCTCGTTCTTTTAAACTTAGGGCATCTGATAATCGTTTCAATTGGCTGTCTTTTATGCTAGATACCATACTTAAATCGGACGGCGAACCTGTAAAGAGGGCTTTACTAGTAGTGTAGATTTGATCGCGGTTGGTGTCTTCATAAGTAGTCATATTTGACGCGGAGAAAGATTTGTTCATTTGATTGGGTGACGCTGAAGAGGAGCTCTTTACTTTACCAGTAGAAGCTGGTGATTTTTGTGGTGTGGAATATTGAAGAGCAACTTTGGTTGCCAATATATCCGCACCAACACTTGATGTTCGATTGTGTTGAAAGATTGTTTTGGGTGAAGAAGGCGATTGGTAGGATGCATGATGGTTTGATGCAATTGTTTGATATGTTGTAGAACCTTGATACGGAATAGGGCTTTGGTATGATGCAGGAGCTTGGTATGATGCATAGGTTTGGTTTGATGCAATAGAACTTTGATACGAAATAGGGCTTTGGTATGAGGCAGGAGCTTGGTGCAATACAGGGTTTTGATAGGACACAGAAGTTTTATAAGACGTCGGAGCCTTATACGATGAAGGTGCAGATTGATACGATATTGATGAAGATGATGGATAGTTCGATTTCGAAAGTTCCTGCTGTTGGAATGCAGACTGCGATTCTTCTAAAAAATAATGTATTGCAATAATGATAAAAATTCGCATTGTGTTTTTATTTTGGACGGGGGGAGGCGAAGTTGGGTGGAAATGAACAGGGGCCGCGTCGACGGGGGGGCCAGGGGGGCCATGGCCCCCCACTTTTTTGCTAAGCAAAAAAATATAGGTAAATTGAAAGCTTTAACATTACTTGTATCTATTTCTTCACTAGAAGAAAGACAATTTTAGAGGCTTTTAAAGCGTTTAGAGACAATTTTAGGCCCAAAATTGCCCAACCATGGTGGGCAACAGTTTTAGGAAGTTTTGGCCCCTCCACTTTTTTGATGAATGAAGGTATTTCTAATGGTGCGAGAGAGTAAGTAGAAAAAAAATACAGAGCCCAGAGCCAGTCAACGAGTTGTATTTTTGTTAAAAATAGCTATTTATTTATATAATACAAGGAGTGTTATATAAATAAATGATTTTCCAGATTTTTAGAAAGATCAGCACATTTGAAACTTCTGAAATCTTCCCTCCAAAAGAAAAAACATATCACACTATATTTTTGCCCAATGTCAACCTCAACCTTTTTATAAACTAACTTTTTATATGAAAAAAAAATGTGCATCGCTTATACAGTTAAGAATGCCTTATAAGTATCTCACTATTTAAGGATATTCCAATTGATTTAAACCAGAAATATTTTGTGACGTTAACTTCTTGAACATTTACACCAGTTTGCCTTTATAAGGATATATCATATTAGAATAATTAGGACGAGATCCTTCCTTAGGTTTGCTATTGTGCTAAGAATTGCTAAGAATAAATCCATTTGCAAACACTACGTAAAAAAACAATTAAAAAAAAAAGAAGAAAAAAAAAAAAGAGTATTGAAAATGTATTAAAAAACTTTCATAGAACAAATCTTTCAAGTTTACTCAAGAATTGCCAAAACAAATCAAATTTCCCAGGTTACCAAAATTTTTTTCAAAGAACACATCGAATTTTCTAGGAGAACTACAAATTGAAGAAATGTCAAATAATTTTAACAGAAAGATATTATTCGTTCCATGAGCATTTTAAATTTATTTTTCAAGAACACGTGATTTTTTTCGGACATTATTCTCAAAACAGATATTGTAGAAAATATCATCACATTAGATACTTTTAACACGATACTTCACAGATTTTTGAATAATTTTTAATAAAATTAAAGAGAGTAGTTAGTATATAATAAGAACCAATAACATACCAAGACGAGAAGGACCTCCTGTTTCTGCTGTAAGAGGCTGCGTGGATTGATGCGATGCAATAACATTATTTTTATGTTGTGCTAAAAGATGTTCTTTTAACTTTTCAGAGCTTGGGAATGTTGTCTCATTGTTGCAGTAAAAACAGGGCAAACGATATGCCTTCTTGTTCTTTTGATTCTTTGGGTTCTTCTTTGGTATCTTCGACATTTTCAAATAAACTTTAAATTTTCATACTAATTCTTGGACTGTAAAAGGTTCTTCTTCTTCTTGCGTTTCATCTTTTTGAGCAAAATTACAAAGAAGCTGTTGTATATCGCACGAAAGTAAACAAACAAAATTCAATGCAATGTCTTCCGTAAAATATTTTCGATGCCTTTGCAAGATTAGTCCGGATACCTGAAGTTCGCTTGAGCTCATAAGAAAGGTTAAGAAGAACATCATACTTAACCTATTGTAAAAAAAAACAGTGAACTGGAAAATCCTGAAGATCGCATAAAATTGATTTAGCAAATACAGAGTAACCGATAGTAGTTTTATGAGTTTAACGAATATTTCGATCAGCCAAATTTTGTAGCCGATTTTTGATTTCAGAAAATTTCCGATTCAATATTGGAAAAAA
>JAUEKX010086881.1:0-12688 GCA_031834005.1 Dendronotus venustus
ATAGATAGATGGAAAGAGACAGACATTAACAGATGAAGAGAGCCAGAAAAGGAGTCAGACAAATTGAGAATGAGACATACAATGTCTTGACAAATTCCGACAAATTGATTTTGGACTACCAGTTTCAGAAAAACTGACCAAGGCAATCTATCATTGATGATTATGGCGTCAGCAACAATAGTAGTCAGCATTATATTTGCCTGGTGATCAATGGTTCTAGGGTTTGAATCCTGACTTGGTCCGATGTAGTCCTTAGGAAAGACTCTTCATGCACACAACCTTCATCTTATCAGAGACAGGTGTAAAATTTGGAAGTCCCCTTGGTTACAGACAGCGTTGCACTTGTCCAGAAATTATACAGGCTGCACGTATCATCTGATATGTTGTATGTTTGTTTATAGTTGCCAGGGACAAAAGCGGATATAAGCGCTATCTAAATGCTCTAATTTATTGTTCACTGATTTATAGTGTAAAGCAGAGTTGAGTGAAACAGAAGACATAATTGTAATCAAAAGGAGAAATTTTTGAAGTTGATTAATGTAGAAATCTGTTTTTCAGACTTATCACTTCATGAATCTGTTATTTATTTCACTGTTTCCATACTAATTTAAAAACCTTCTAGGACCTTTAGATCAATAAAAGAATTTATGTATAGTTGAATCAAAGAATTGATTTTAAAATAGACGCATTATCAATCATTTCTCCATGCAATGTATAATTCAAAGATTTAATTTACATCCAAGCTAATCGAATGAAAATCAATACTCTATCTTCTCAGGTTGAAAGAGAAATGGAATAGTTTAAGTGCACCATAGAGGGCCTAGCATTTATGATTAAAAAATGAAAATGCGATATATCTGATCCAAACTATTCAATGCCTTGTATGGCAGCAAAGAAATAATTGTGTAAAGGTTAATTCATTAGGAGTATTTCTATGGTGTAATGGCAATCACTCACCCTCTGGTGAATATCTTGTGTGTATGACAACCAATCATGAGAAGATGTATTTGTTATGGTTCTGAATGCATAATTACTATCAAGTAATGTTTTGACAAATTGATTTTGAACTAACACAGTTTCGAAATAACTGACAAAACTATTATTTGGTAAAGATGAAAAGCTATGATGCGTTTAAAATTAGACAGGTTAATATTAATAACTGCCTTGCTTAAAACTACTAACTTTGACAAACAAACAAGATTTTCAATCCGTGCTGTAAAAGAAGAAAAAGAAATCAACCACAACTATATCTACAGCACGGTATGTAATCAACATCATCACACACCTATTCACACAGACACACACATAAATACACAATTATGAATAGGCCTATAGATCTAAAAAAAACTCTATGACAACAGTAAGCACAGAAAGTTAATCAACAAAACACCTATCATCACATGAAAACACAATAAACACACAAACAAAACCTAATGAAATGATAATCAACACTTCCAAGACAATCTCTATTACATTCTATCAAAAGAAGAGAAACAATATAAAAAAATTAAACTGATAGATTAGATAGACAAAGCCAAAGTTGATACTATATAATAGACATTAATACGTAAATTAATGTACTGACAGATAGGGGGGCCTAGTCATTATACCACTGACCACAACAAGGCAAAACATGGATGGACAAATAATGGACATCAGAGCTTGCTTATCAAGGCCAAGGGTTATTATTTTCTAAAATCTTCTGTGTTACATTTGGAATGTAGACCAAATGAACAAAATAACTGACTTAGTTAAAGATAATTCATTGCCATCAAATTACAAAGGTTTGACAGTCCTCAGTGCTACAGAGGTTCTCTGACCACTTGCTGCCATGGGCGTGGTCATTCGCCAGCCCAACACACTTGTGTATTTTGATCTATTTCGGATTATTGGCCCTTCCTAATATGACCGGATCAAAAGAAAAGATTGATTCAATCATATCTTATTTCATACAAATTAGTTTTACTTCTTTTAACTGGAATTTATTGTAAGATACACAAACAAAACAAACCGAACCCTACTGCACTGACACTGACAGCCTCACAAGTCAGATTACCATCTCCATAATAAATAGTCTTCAGACAGGTAGAATGGGTCTTACCTTTCTGTCCACGAAAGCACATGCAAGATCGTTAAGAAGTGGCATCGATAATTCACAATCCACATAAAAAGGTTCTCTCATTAGTCCAATCTGCATGAAGAAAGAGAACCTTCCTCGAAGACTGGGTGATGAATCCGAAGACTCCATTTTCACTCGCTGTGTTCGCGACAGATTACTTTTGAGCAAGTGACACACCAGCTAATGTAAACTGTTATCCAAAATGAAAACGTTAAACATAAAAAGTCAAGCACTATTACATCGGTAGTACGTTAACTCCTATGCATTAGTGAGGTTCTAATATTCAATCCATTATTTGTCCCCTTTCGATAAGAAGAGAAACAAGATTAACTCGCAAGGCTATCACCCTCAGGATTTCATCGCCTAACGGACGTTCCCTCACCTTCTCTCTACCTCTACTGATGTGAGAGAACGACTGAATGGGGTCGAAAGACGAGTAGCTAGGTAGGAAGAAGACAAGGATATCGATCCATCAACAAAACTGTAATATTTTGAAATTGAGCACTGCAGATTTGCTCGTTCTTAATATTGCGTGTAAGCACACGCATTAAATAATAATACTCTAATATTGCTGATTCTAAAATTAAGATTCAGACACGGATAAGGCTTTCAATTTCATGCGGTTAATCTGATTTTTAATGCGATGATAATATGGTTGGATAACTTGTCATGTTGGAACGTTTTTAGACCGATTCCGAATTTGTGACGAAATGTATTCATTAGGTAAAGTCGTAACAATGTGGATATTTTATTTTTAATCTCTATGGTACTCAAAATATAAAAATAGATATCAAAAGACTGATATTTATTGAAACAATCATAAAAATACAATGTTGAGCATGCATCTGAAATTTGTTATTAGATATTTTGGTTTACGACATTCATTTGCTCATTAGTTTTCTATTTTTATCTCATGTTGACAAGAAAAGTTTATGTGTCCATCATGGCTTCCTGCTCGGACTCAGTCACTGACAGTCAGAAGACAAACAGTTTGTCAAATCGATCAGATTCGCAACCAGATGCTGAAATAACAGATAATGAAGTTAAAGGATACTTAATGAAACGTGCAAGAATATCTAGGAAATGGAAAAGGCAATGGTTCTTATTGAAAAATTGCGATCTTTATTACAGCGAATCACCAGAGGTCCCAGAGGTAAATAAATAAATATTCCCAGCTCTCATCAGATCAGTTCCATTTCATGTTTAGATGAACAGACTTTTGGTGATACGAATTTTAATTCTATCATACACATTTAGGTCAAACTTGTTTATTCTACTAACCTAATATATTCATTTTACTTTGCAGAAAAGTGTAATTTTGTTTACTCAAATCCCTTCTGACTGTGACTGTGTTATGAATATTTCATTTCATTATAATACTACTCTAGAGAACTGACATTTTATATTTCATTAAATAATGAACAGTGCTGAAGGATGCCTTTCGACACTGTACATTACGTTTATCTTTATTCCTTGAATAAGATCCGCTACTTTTCTTATCCTAGAGAAAATGTCATGTATTAGCAACTGGAAACTACTAGAATGCACTTTACCTTAGATACGAGGTCAAATTCAACAAAAACCTCATTTTCTTCAACATCCATAGGGTTCTATTTTTTAGTCCTAAATCTTAATAAAACTGAAGATCCTTCAAGGTCTTGGATACAGTGAGATGATATACCAATATATATACGGGAACCTGTTGGTCTTGTATTGAGTTTTTTATTCTAGGCATACATTAGGGCCTAGACATTATAATCAATATAACAGGAACCCCAAAGTAACATTGATATTGATACATTGGCAAATGTATGTGTGAGTTGGGTAAACTGTCAGCACTACCTTGGGTTATGTTTTATTTACCTTTATTTGATAAACCTAAATGTCCTTTTACTGCTACTACTACTACTACTACTACTACTACTACTACTACTACTACTACTACTACTACTACTGCTACTGTGGAAACCTGATATAACAGGGATGATGGACCCAAAGCAAAATCCCTGTTATATCCGATCCCTGTTATATCCGAATGCAACCAGTATAAGCCGAAAAGCTGAGAAAATCTTGTGCTGGAACACACTGAAGAATGATGGGCGGCCAGTAATAAATCTGCTACGCTATGTCACGCGTTCAGAGTTGTCAGTTGTGCGGCACCCGTACTGTGATAGTGATAGAGAGAGGGGTGATTTGACTGTGTGCTGAGTGCACGGTAGTTTAAAAAAGTGAAAGAGGAGGCGAGGGGAGGTGTTTGTACCTACTGTGTGCTTGTCAACACTGGACACCAAAATCCCTGCTATAGCCGATTGGGCCCTGTTAACTTTCTGTTATAGCCGATAAGTTTTAATAGAGACAAAGAGGAAGAAAATACGGGGGTTGAGAAAAGCCCTGTTATTACCGGGTCCCTGTTATAACCGGTCCTGTTATAAGTTTTGTTACACAGTGATTATTGGGAGTCGACTCCCAATAACCATTTGGCATTATTGGGAGTCGACTCCCTGTAATCAATTCGCATTATTAGGAATCGACTCCCAATAATCACTTGACGCTATTGGGAGTTGCAGATTAATAGTAATCTAGTGAACGACACCTTATAACGCAGTATCGGTGCCCTCATAGTGCGTATCTACTTAGCCTAATGGCTAGCGCGTTAGATTTCTTTTCTCGACCAAACAGAAGACAGGGGTTCGAATCCTCAAGCGGGACATTTAAAAAAAAAAAAATTCTTTTTCTTTTTTTTATTTATCGTTCATCTTCACAATTGTGATCAATCTTCATCATTTTTAACCCTGGTTTTCATAGATTTCGGCCTTGTAAATCTTTCCAATTTCCTTGAAGTTCGGACTTGTTTACATTCAAGTGGACTGAAAAAGGCATTCGATTCAAACATCCTTCCAAGTCATAAACCATGGTTTCTAAATATATTCCCGTTAGATCACGGATCATTGTACGTAAATGATTTAATTTATTCATTATCTTTTATGTTATAACGTAGAACAAGCAGTTTCGACACGAACGATTGACCTAGATCTACTTCTTGTCTAGCTAGGCTAAGGCCTTTAGAGTTATTACACCGGTACAAGGGTTTTACTAACAGTCTATAGTCTATAAGGAATAAAACGGGGATTAAAATTCAAGTTTCAGTGTACCGGTAATGTAATAATTAGTATGTTGTAGAGGCACTGTGAAAACGTGAAACATTTAAACCTGTTGTGACCCCCAATAACATAAACATTGGGCAGTCGACTCCCAATCCAATAACCAGTTGACATTATAGGGAGTCGACTCCCAATAATGCCTTCCTTTTTGTTAACAGGTGATCAGATTGACTCTGTCTAACAATGGAAGGGAACTCTTGAATTTAAGTGTTCAAATTCTTTTCTACTGCTAAAATACATGATTGCCATTTCATTTAGTTTAAATTAATATTTTTTGCCTTTATTGATTTATAACTTGTCAAACTTTTTCAATCATTCGTTTTTATTTGTTTCCTTTCTTCCACAGGGTCAATTAAAGAAAATTGCTCTAAGTGATGTAGACATTTCTGAATCTAAAGTGGATAAAAAGCCTTATGCCTTCAGAATCAAGAGTAAACAGAATGGAAGGACTTATTTTATTCATGCTGAGAATGAGATGACACAGAATAGCTGGATGCAAGCCATTTGCTTTGCCAAGGCTGCTGGGAGTAGAGGAGGTGCTTCCCAAGCTTGTGTTGTCCAGTAGTCAAAGACAGCAAGGATGAAAAATGCGATTGCTCCAAGGTTGACAGCTGTGATACATGTTCTCTCAGTTTCTTTCAGACTAACCATGTGAAAGTTATTTTTGAATGCCTAGAGAATTTGATGGTAGGCCAAATCTTCTGCATCTCCTTTGATTTTTTAAATTACAACTACACACATGAATGGAATTATTTTTATATTTCAAATATATTTGTTAACTTTTTCTATTTTTAAAAGTGACCAGAGGGAAACATTTTTTATTGTCAAAATCAATGACTATGATATGTTTGAAAGATCTATAATACACTGATTGTGTAAGGATTCTTTAAAAATAATGTTTTTATTGCTGTGAATATAAGACCAACTCTTTTCTTTCTTTTCTTCCACAAACCTACTAAGGAGACCAATACATGATAATTGCTCTTGTTTGATGCATAATTCATATTTCACTTTACCGTATTATCATTATCCCTACTTAGGGTACTAGTACTGAGGCAAATTGTTCTAGAGGGTGGCCAGATTTGCATGTCTGAATACGGTGCGCACTGATCTCCATGCAGAACATGAAAAATCAGGGGATTCACAAACTTCATTTTTATTCAAACGATTTAATTTTCTTTTAATCTCTCCAAATTGAAATCCTGTGCATTCTCTCTAGAATTAGGTAGTCTTGTGTATCAGACTGAAATATAACTTACTAACCGAATTGTGTATTCTCTCATTCTCTCTCTTTTCACTAAGAGTAAGATAGAGGAAGAGGAAGAAAAGATGCATTATATTATAAATTGAATGGGTGTCACAGTTGCTTAGTGATAAGTGAGAGAGTAAATCAAGTGAGTGCATTTATAGTAGTGATCCGAGTGATGGTAATATTGCGACCCCTGACCTTTGGGTAATGAAATTGAAATCGAAACACCAGCCTTCTCGGATGGGATGGAAAACAGAGGTCCTGTCCTGTATATAAAGTAAGCATTTAAAAAGGTCAAAATCACAACTGCTACCCAAGCAAAATTAAAAAGTGACTTATCTGTTCTTGATCAAAAGAAATTCCAGCACTGAATATGGACTGCAATATGGTATAAAGGGAAAGGGATAAGAAAGAAAGAATAATATAGACTATTCTACAAATCCTGTCTTACCAGCTTTTCTAATGATATCAGGGGTCGCTAATGGTGTGCTTATTAGGGTAGGTACACTAAATAGGGATAATACGGTATTGATTATTTGATTTTTAAAGGTTCAAAGCAATGAATTCACTGAACATTCCTTGCCACCCCATTTTATTTAGTTTTCTTTTAAATATGTGCAAAATATTCCCTTCAAGTACTTACAATTTTATTCCTGCAAATAATAATCGAGTCTTTGATTTAGTCACTTTGTTATCCATAGTCATCATTATTGTTTGTCTGATTGTAGTTTTTCAGCGCTCAACCTCCAAGGGCCATCTCAGCGCCATCATTATTCCACAGCTTATATATTAATCAGATTTATCTCAGTTTTGCTCAATAGCTTTTTAAGGCATTGAAACTATTTTATAAAACTCAATGGATGTTTTTGTGATTTAAAAACTTACATGCCATAAACATTAATTTCCTTATTGTGGCCCAGCTACCATAGGGCCTTGCATGAATGTTATGGAGAAAATTATTAGTAGCTCGAATATTGTGCTTGAACTTGATGAACACAATCTAAAACCGGCAAAAAAAGATAAAGACAATTATCATTTATTTATACTTACAGGATGAACTGTAGAATAATACACCATTATTTAACAATGCGTTTGGATTTGCACTTTAACTTTGATTGTTGTTAAATTGTGGAAGAAATATTATTTTGATGATGTGTTTACATCATGGTTTATTAATTCACAATCATTTTTCAATATTTACTAATGATGTTGCTTTTTTTTCTCACAAAATTATCAGCTTGATTTTTTCCCAAGTTTCACTTTTCTTAATGGTATTTTCACATTAATTATTCTATCACATTACATTTACATCATCTGCATTGTTTTCGAATCAATCTCTAACTGGTTACCTTGAAGTGTTTGTTATTGCTTAATTATCTTGAAATTTCTATCCGCCACAAGCACAAAGTTTTTTCAGGCAGCATAACTGTTGATGATGATGTGGATACAATTATGTACTTTGTTAATTAAAATGATACAATATAATTGAAGTCAGGCAAATTAAATTGCTCTATATTCGATCAACCTTGCTATAGAAGCCTTCTTTCAAAGTCTATGAGCAAGGCACAATAATTCAAAATCGTTATTTATTGAACCAGACCTGAACTATCTTATGAATTCAATGTAGTGTATATTTACACGATACATATACTGTACTATTATACACTTCTTTATTACTTCTATATATTCAATCTGTGACTCATACTCATGTTTTTGAAACTCTTACACATAATAATGTGAAAGAAAACTCTTTGCGTTCATCATTTATCATATACAGTACATCATGGATGACTCAAACTGACTGAGTGAAACGAGCAAAAGTTTTCGAGTGATCCGTAATTTGATCAATATTTCCTACGAGAATAAAGGAAACTTAAAACGGGACCAACCAATGTGTTTGTGTTATCCGTGATGTACTGTCTTTTTTTTGTTCTAAGAATATTTTCAAACTCATGCCATTAATTATTCCATGAAATATATTTCAAATGATTTGAGAGTGATTTGCTTACAGTACAACTTACAGGTTAAGATGTGATTGACAATTACGACTTACGGTTTGCAGGCTAACTATAGGATTGAAGATTGTTGTAATTTTTTTACTTTGGCTGTGAAATGTGTCGGTAGTGGTATCTCTTTTTGTCCTTTATATGAATATGAGACTCGGTATGCTTAAAAGGACTGTGATATGTTGATTGATTTTATGACGTCTTTGTTTTCATAATCACGGCTGCTAATGCTGCTAATATTTCATTTTTACAAGGGTTAGCTGAAATGTTTTGCACAATTCTGAATGTATCCAAGACTAGTATAAGAGACCGAGTTATATATGAGATAGCTGCAAAGTATGATATTATAATTACATAGTATTTCCTTTTTCAATAATGGCTAAAAATGAGACATGGTTCTGACTATGCAGACTTCTGTGTGATGTGATGCTAGCAATAGCATTGGTGTTGTTTTTTCGAAGATTATTTGTATATTTTTTATTGTGGCAAAAAAAATGATTCAACTCATTTAGAGTTGTTTAACACTGCCCATTTCCAGAAAAAAAATGAACGCATATTGAAGATGTATGAAGATAGAAATATCTATGGCTAGTACATAATAATCAATTACAGATTATCATGGATATCTTGGGGGGTGTTGGTGTAATCAAAAGAATTGCTCAAAATTCAAATGGGATCAAGTGTTGTGTTTGACTCCGTTATTTGCGTATGCATACATATGGATTGAGATCTCTTGTTAAAAAATGGCTAGCCTAGAGCTGCGGTGACGCGGGATTGGGCGCTATATAAATAAATTGTTATTATTATTATTATTATTATTATTAGGAAGAAATCTTAACTTTAATTGGATATATTTAAGTCTGTATCTTACTAAATAAAGACATTGAGAGACATGCATCACTTTTCAGCTGGCCTCTGTATGTAGTGATTAACGGCATTTGGCCCCCACTTTCTAGTCTTTGTCTTCTCTATTCCCTGGTCTCATAATAGATTTTTGGATGTGTGTAGTATGTGGTAGTTTGATGTGAACGATATATTAAAACGGTTTTTCATATTTGTATATATGTTAGATATCAATGATGTTCCACACGTACTTGGCAATTTGGTTTTTCAATATTCTCTCTTCACAAAGACAATCTACTTCTACTTCTATTTCTTATCTTTTAGCTGGTACTATCAACTTGTCTTTTCTGGTGCTGATATGACCTTTGAAGGTCGAAGTGCAGTAAAACTCAATCAAACAAACAAAACATAAACATAAATGTTACGATTTGATTATTGTGTTTGAAATAAAATGATGAATTGCTATAGACTGCTTTGCATAGTGAATTACAAATATTCCAAATGTATTTTTGTTTTATAACTGTAATTAGCATTTGCTTCTTACGTTGCTAAGAAAATCATGTTTAGCATTCTTGTTTGAAGAAGATACAATTTTTATTCTGTTGAAATTTGATATCTCTCCTTTTTCCTGTGTTTGATTTTGATTGAAATTGTATCGATTCTTGCTCTGTTTTTCTTTTTTTAAAAGCTGATTCCATTATTATCAATTATTATTATTATGTTCTGAATGATTTACCGGATAAGATGATTTCAATTTGGTTTTTTTAAAAGGTACTTTGTGTCATGCTTAACAATTCATTAGAATCCAATCGTCATTATTATTTAAGTACTAATGTATACAAAATCAAATCAGACGAACTTAAACCAAGGAACTGCCATCTTGTTAAACCCACAACTTGATAGCCTCTCTAAAGCCAAAATTCCTATTATTTATAATGAAGCACCATCTTTCTGTTTAAATGGAAAGAAGAAAGAAAAGCTCAGGCATTCTGATATTATATGACTTATTGACAGACATCAAAATTAACTTTAATGTCATGTTTTATCATTGGTTTTTTGTTGTTG
Organism: Dendronotus venustus; assembly: GCA_031834005.1. Classification (NCBI taxonomy): domain Eukaryota; kingdom Metazoa; phylum Mollusca; class Gastropoda; order Nudibranchia; family Dendronotidae; genus Dendronotus; species Dendronotus venustus. Next base: position 10,444 of record JAUEKX010086881.1, read on the forward strand.
TAATTGTTGGTTAAAATCTGCTGGTTATTGTCTTCTAAATACCTCTGGACTAAACGCACTAATTATACTTTTGGTGTGGAACTTTATAAAGTTAATTTGACTTAAACTTGAATGGATATCAGTAAAAAGCTCATCAGATCTGTTCTCTTTCATTTCTTAAATTCTTGTTTTGTCCAATCTTGCATGCATGAAATGAGCAACTCTGATATGTTGTCTGTCCTTTTCTGACACATCATTGTACCCTGGAATTGTTTTTGATTTGTTTTTGCAGCTGCAAACTACGTATCTTTACTGTTTTTGTTTTTCATTTGGGAAAATTATGTTGATCTTGTCAAATTCCAGTTTGTATTGGGTTTTTATTAGTTTTTTGTTTTTCCTGCTTTTTTCATCAAATGAATTTGTTATAGAATTTCTGTTTTAAAAAAATACAAATATCTTCTAAGATTGAGACCAGAATTTTGTATTTTCTTAAATTGTCAATAAATAATTTGTTTGGTAACCAGGTTATCATCTCTTCTATTCCTTGTATCTTTTATAATCACCTGGCACCTTTCATAAATACATAATTTGTTTTACATACGTTTTAGATGTGCTGCCAGTAAATCCTTGTTATTTTAGATGAGAAAGATTTTAGATGTCTTTTCCCCCAAGCGCTGAATCTAACTCACAAGAGTATATTAACAATCTGAAAGTAGACTTCAAATTATCAATTGTTGGGTAGGGATATCACCAGTGGGTATATTGTGAAAACTTAATTCTGTAAAGTTAAGTTTATATTTATATGAACTTCAGTATTCTTTGGACAAGCTCATTTGTAAGAATGAAACCTGTCATCCATGTATATGCGATTCATATTTTGTATAATTGTTTGAAGCCATAATTGTTATGTATTAGGTCCCATATTGATGATTATGAATACTCGGATTGGATTCTTTGAGGTCTGTCTTTGTATTATAGATATATTTGTTTGCAGTTGCACTGGACGCAGTTTCCCTACAATATGAAAGCTTTATCGTTTTCATTGCACGCTTGTTTTGCTACAAGATACACATTTTGAAATGTCTTATCTTACCTCAATTGCTTTTTCAATATAATTTAAGTTGTCTTTCAAGAGTTTTGTTTGTTTTATTTAATGTTTGCTTCATATTCTGTTACATTTATGATTTGGTTGTGAGGTCTTTTTACTCAACTGTCTTTGTAGGAGATATCCGAATCAGTCGCAATGTATTTACATTATTTCACATTTTTCATTTAATTGTTTACCAATTGGGATCAGTTTTCTATTCTGCTCAGTTTGGATAAGTTCACAGTCAGTTCTTTAAGCAATAATTGAATACACTTCCTTATGCATTATCTTAACTTCTAATTCTGTAATTACCTGTCTATTGACTTTCTTTTATAGTAAACATATTACAAGTATTTCTCGGATGTTATCAAGTGAATGAAAAAAGCAAAGCAAAATTATACTCATAGATTTCAAATGCTTTTAAACAACGAGTTTATAAATGATTTTTAGATGGTTTAAAGATAATCAGCCTGTACTAGATCCAGCCAGATTCTGTCCTGTAATTTCATTGGCAGCTATGTTGATTCTTTGAAACAGGAGTTTTGAATCTTGAATACTATTTATTGAATTGTTCAGTCGTGCAGTCTTCTTTCATGTACAGTGTACTTGAATAATGACCTGTTCAACCATCTTCTTGCTACAGACAGTCCACTGGTTACTTGTTACATAATGTATGAATGCATTATTTCCTTAGCAGTCATAGGCTCTTTCTGCAAATTTTATCCTTCTCCTTTCCTTCCTCTATCATCATAGTCCTAGCCTGGTTCTGGGCATTTCATTCACCATAATTTATCAATTATGGTTTTGCCTTTGTACATTCCTTGTACAGGGTCACAATCTTCATCATGTATTTCCAAGACTCGAAGTCTGTACATAAAACTGAAGGACTCGTTTAAATTCGGACACAGAATCTGAAACGCATTGTGGAGACAAGCGAGAGGCTTGACCACAACATCACCACCACCATGTCTCAGCATATTTCGAATTGAACACTTGGATTTGCCAGTGTATGATATTAAAGTTACTATATGTAAGGATCTATATATATATATATTCTTTTTTGATTACTGTAAGCTATTGTATTGATCATTATCATTAATATCACTATTATTATTATTATTATTATTATTATTATTATTATTATTATTATTATTATTATTATTATTATTATTATTATTA
>JAUEKX010087103.1:388-12680 GCA_031834005.1 Dendronotus venustus
CTGGTTGTGGCTGGTTGTGTCTAAATTGAGCTTTTTGTGGCTGGTTGTGGCTGGTTGTGGCTCGTTGTGTCTAAATTTAGCTTTTTCTGGCTGGTTGTGGCTGGTTGTGTCTAAATTGAGCTTTTTGTGGCTGGTTGTGGCTGGTTGTGGCTCGTTGTGTCTAAATTGAGCTTTTTCTGGCTGGTTGTGGCTGGTTGTGGCTGGTTGTGTCTAAATTTAGCTTTGTCTGGCTCGTTGTGGCTCGTTGTGGCTCGTTGTGTCTAAATTGAGCTTTTTCTGGCTCGTTGTGGCTCGTTGTGTCTAAATTTAGTTTTTTCTGGCTCGTTGTGGCTCGTTGTGGCTCGTTGTGGCTCGTTGTATGTTTTAGTATATCCCTTAATTTACAAGTTAAAGTGTTTGATACCAACTTTATATACTCTTTAAAAGAGCAACAGAAACTTATTATTGCATTACAAAGCTGTAAGTATTATAGTTTCAGAGAGACATGTCAAATTAAAAAAAAAGTTAAGTTCTATCTTAAATAACTGAAAAAAATCGAAAATAAATTTCGTTTCGACAAAGGGATGTAAAGAGTGTCGATTAATACATCTCAGAAGCCTAATAAGGAAGTGCTTATAGTATTTTGTATATCACATTTACTATCAACAGATGATGGTTGATAATATTTCACTTTCCAGTTTTCAGATGCAGACCTAGTGCGCGTAAAACATCGTGAAGAAGAACTAGAAATGATCTTATCTTAATGTTTTTTTAAGGATAGTACCATATTTACTCTCCTCCGGAGATGTTTGACGCACTCTGCATCAACGTCTAGTTTTTACACATACCAATTTTTCAATGATGAAAATTCCATGCACTTCGGATGAGTCGCTTTGGAAATAAAGTTATGATGAAATTCTTATTTCCCTTAAATCAATTTTCATTTTTGAGACAAAATTATAATTATCTATCGCAGCTAATCTCAGGTTCTACTGATCGGTTTTACACAAGTCAAAGTATATTATTTATAAAATGTCAGCAGTTGCCTAAATTTTGGCGAATAATAGTTTATAGGCTCAATACTTTACTTAATCATCAACAGCTGTGCAAAATTAAAGCAATCTTATTAGTTAAACAGAGTGATTAAATCGTTAAATTTGTAAACGCACTAAATGTATTTTACAGACCAGATATTTATATAATATCTTGGTAATGACTCGTATACAGATCACTATTTATAAGGGATTTTCCGGTCTATAGTTTTGTTTTTGTCTTTGTAAATCCCAAACTATTAGCTACATCATAGTCTATCTAATGGACTGTAATTTTACAGTCTGCATAAATTAAAAGTTGTGCGAGCGGATCTAGAATGTGTTAAACATTTATAAAAAAGAGATAGAATTATCTTAATATTTGTTGTCAATTATCTTAACTTTTTTATTTTCTCATATCGTAAACGTTAAGAACGTTGTTAAGGCTGGATCTTCACTAGGCGATATTTATGATAATCTTGGTGAAAACCCACACATGCGCAATAGAAGAAATCGTCAAAATATGCGACAAAAAGTAGAAGCAGTTTTTACTTTTCGGTCAACACACGACGATCGTCACACTCGACCATTTAGATTTTGGAAGATGGCGGCCATTTTGTGTGTTTACCCACGCCATTTTCCATTTCGACTTGAACTGTGTGCGATCAAAATTTTGATGATCGTCTGAAACATTGTCTACTGGAGATGCACCTTTATCGGGGATTATTTAATTTAATTCATTTAATTTTAATTTAATTGCAGATGTTGTTTTAAATATTTTCATATACAAAAAAACGAGTAAATTTCCACACATAATAATTCGGAAAGTCAAACTATAAAAACAAAAAAACAAATAAATTCTATTCTAAACATAGGTCACAAGACTTTTGTAAGTTACAAATGTTATGTTGAGGTGGGTTTACAGTCCGATTTGTAACGGTAACGGAAACGAGAAAATGATCACGTGAGCATGCGCACTTTAAATTTCTTGCCTTATCACAGGAACATTTTCTATTTGTTCTAGCGAAAAAAGTTAAATTAAGTTCAACTTTTCCCACACAGGAACAGATGGATAAACTAATGATAATAAATCAAATTGGCCTCAAATTTTTTTAGTTTTCAAGATGCCAATCAAATTTTATTTTTCCGCTTGTCCTGTCCCCATTCCTGTTGAGCAGAATACAATTTTTCACGACCTTTCCCGTTTCTGTTGCCAAACAGACAAGTGGAAATCCACCATCACTCAGAATCTTGTTTGCTTGAGAGAAGCTCTAGTATTTTGATTTGCCTGCTTGCCACCTGCTGCATCTGTTGAAATTGTAGATCAAGTCTGAAAATTAAAAGAATTTTGTACTTAACTTAAATGCACTTGTACAACCTTTTAGTTATTTTGAGAAAATATAAAATTTTAACAAAAATTTGAACTGTTACATAATAAAAGCATGTAAATTTCTTTCAAATAACTAGACTCATTAGTCGCGAAAAGCATGCACATTCCACTCTCAACTTTAAACGTTAACGCATTTTAGGAACAAGACTATTTTACAGAGGCTGAGGGAGAAATGCTTATGACAAAGATCACTCAGATAAGGTTATGAAGTCTAAAGAACGACACATCACTCAAGTTACTCGGTCCCTCGGTTATCATTGAGAAGAGCAGTGTTTTATTTTATTAAGTTTATACTTTATAAAATTAGTCCAGTGACTAAGTTGTTTCGATCGCCCTATACCTTTCGTTCAACTTTGAACTTTGACATCTTAGGAACGGAGCTATTTCACATCAGCTGGGACTTTAGCTTTAACTAATGGAATAGATAATGTTGCTGTGTTTGATAATGACCAAGGAAACCAAGGAAGTCAAAAGCAATAAATAGTTGGACATTTTTTGACGCAATCGGAATTTGACTAATACTTAAGCAGTTTAGGATATACGTCCAACTGACTGTATCCCAATATTATGTACCAGCCCGGCCGGCACACGATGTTAGAACGACGTCATTTGGACTTTGTTACGACGTCAAAACGTCAAAACAAGGTTGTAACGACGTTGTTTTGACGGTCGTATGCCAGCTGGGAGCAGTAATTATTTTCACGGTCATAAGGCAGTAAAGGTAAGAGTTTCAAACTTTACTTCGAACTACGAAGAGCATAAAGTAATGCACAAAAATGAAAAGTGTTTATTTATTGTTAAAATTTTGCATGATAAGTAATTAGACAATATTACTATTATTCAGCATAAGGACAGAGTTTTTTTTTCCAATTTAAGATACATATTACATTTATTTGCACCAATTGGGTCCAAAACTTGGAAGTGTTCCAATTCGGCACAATGATAATTAATTAAACTATGCTGAAAAAGATGACATAATTATTCTTAAATTTATTGAAATCAGGCCTATTTAGTTCCGAAAGTAAATGTTTTGCAATTAGTAAGAAATTTGAAACAATGGTAATAAATCTTTCAATTTTTGAAAGTGAAATTAAATTAATAGTTTTATGTATTATTTATTTCACAGTAATTCAAGAAAATATAGAAATAATTTGGTTTGTGTGCAATTAATTATCACTACTCAAAAATCCAAATTAATTATAATTAAATAATTAATTATGCAGAACTTCAATTTATAAAGGGTTACTCTGTATGTACTCACTTCTTTTCCAAAGATGACAAATCTTGTCTTGTCTTGTCTAAGCCAACATTTAAATCATCAATCCTGAAATCAAACAAATACTCTTCTTTATTGTTTCTGAATTATGGTAATCATCAAACCTCAAATCGAACAAAATAAGTTTGAAGATTTATTATACAACGTTAATACTGAAAAGCAAAAATAATACATTTTTATTGTTCTGACCTTAAATAAAAAATATGCGATAAGAGTTAGAAAGAAATCCTGTGAAAAAACTTTCTTTGCTCAACTCGCGAAAAATTCTTCTAACTCTACAAGTTTACCTTTCATCATTCACGGCCGGTTGATCTTCAATTTTCGATTGAAATTCTCTCCTGACACGATCATAAACCTCAAGTTCAAACTTTTTCAGTTTTCGTCGATCGGTATCGTTGAGAGCAGCACCTATATAAGTATGAAAAGAAATAATTTGATTGTATTCATACTTATAATCTATTTATGATGATTTACACTCTTGTGAAACTGAAATTGAACGAAGCCATATTAATCAGGTCAGGGCTAAAGAATAACTTTTCACTTAGGTTACGAAATCTAAAAAACGACGAATCACTCAGGTTACCAGGTCCAAGGAATAATTTCTACTCAATTTACAAAACACAAAGAACGTCATAGCACTCACACTTATGAAGTCAACTTAATTTACATGTTACTGTACACTCTCGTTAAGTGAGACGCTCAGCGTGTTGTTATGCGGATGTGCCACTTAACCGAATGCTTTATTAGGGTTAAAAAATTCAATGGAACCGGTAAGTTCCGTACTAATAAACGGACGTCCTACCTATTCGATGAATCACTTAACGAAAGTATACTGCATTTAGAAAAAGTTCCGGTGTCTCAAAAAAAGCTCTTGCTCTTCACTTATGAGTATTATTATAAATCATCGTCAATTACAAGGTTACAACTATTATAACTATTACAAAGTAGTTAAGTTTGAGATTTATCATGTCATGAACAAGAATAGTAAACGAAAGTATTTTTAAAAGATAAAAAACGATGCTTGCCATTTAGATAAAAAAAAAATCTCGCGCATGTGCAACACTAACACAAAAGGAAAACTTAAAATCTTCTTTTTGGAAATAGTAACTGAAATTCGGTTTTGAAATATTTATTAACTATTTCCTGTAAAAGAAACGTTTCTTATCTTTATAATAAAAAAAAAAAAAAAAGAAGTCAAAATAACTAGTGGTTGGTTGGTTTTTAGAAAAACAATCGTCTCAAGCGTATGAAAAAAAATTTTTAAATTTCAATAAACTCTTTAGCGCTTGTATTTGTGCTTTCAAGGAAAATGTCATAAGCGTTGCGTTTAAAAGAAAAAATGGAAATCCAGCTTAAAGGTCCATTCAGAAGTTTACTTGAATCTATTCAACTCTCAGCATGGAATTGAACAACAGTACGAGGCATTTGCTCACCGAAGAAACACTATCGAAGTGAAAATGTGGCTTTAAATCAATATAATCCCACACTTACCCGAACACAGCAATCAGCAAATTGAGGAGCAGAACATTGCCAATCAACATCTAGAACATAAGTAAAACCCATGCAATCGTTTCACCGTAAGAATTGTATTTAACCGTGTTGAAAGATGTCAGGGTTGCTGAAAGGTAATGGGTATATCATGTTTTCAAAGACGTCGTCGTAGGAATTAAATGTTAAAATTGCAATAATACAATAAACGGTCCAAATTAAATATCATTGTTCAAAAAAGCTAATGTATTTTAGTAATACAAGCCTACCCTGCCATTGCTGCCTTTCAAGGAATGAACCCTAGTGCCGTTTAAAGAGCGTTTAATGTACGTTCTCATGTATATATAAATGCCACTTATAGCAATACTAAAGTCGCATATCCAATTTGCATAAATCGGATCGGTTTTTATTTCTTTTTGTTTTTTTGTTTTTTTGCATAATTGCTTTTATCACGTGAACAGATGTTTTTTTCAAGTGGTGCGATTAAAACAGACCAAAATTGCTTAACTGAAAAGTCTGCAGAATGTTTTGAGTCATTTTCTATTTCAACCAATGAAATTCTTTGAAATTAATTGCGTATATAGTTAAAAAAAACAACAAAAAAACAATAAACTTACAAGCCATATCCAGATACCCGGCTTAATGGACTAACTTTAATTTACTACTCTTCAAAAAGAAGAACAAGGTAACTATAAATTCAACGAGAGAAAAAAACATCTCAGAATGATTTCTTGTAGTGAAGTACATAGGATTTTTTACAAAACTGTTACCGTTTTAAGACATTAAAAAAGTGAGGAAAGAAGTCCATTCATTGCTGCAAATTTCAGGCAAATATTGCACACATCTTTGCGCACCTCTTATGTATATTTTCACCAAAACAATTGTTCTACAAGAGGAACTTTTCTACTTACGATCAGTTTGGTTTGATGTGAATTCGATCTGTCCCAAAACATTCAAAAAAGGATAAAAGATCACATCGACAGCTATAGTGCGAGAGGTCAATGTTTGCGGTAATAAAATGGATGTCATAGCAACACCGTTTGCAAGAATGAAGACAAACAGGATAACCAGAAATATCATCATCTCCTTAAACTATATACGGAATCAAAAGTAGAAAAAATAGTTAGCCATGAAGACCTTGACTATACACAAAGGGGTATTAATTATTTTAGTAGCTGTGTAGCGTAAAAGTATAAATTTTTAGCGTATATTCAAATTATAGAAATAGAAATTCAGTACAAAACTTTCGTAAAAAAAAAGAGTTTCTGTGTACTGTGTTTTTCTTAACATTTCCCAGGCTAGAGTAACTGCAAATGAACCGATATGAGAAAACAAATCACTCGGTTTAAGTCTATTTTGTAAAAACTATCTAATATTAAGTCCTAGAGCGGTACTCAGCCGGCACACGACATCAGAACGACTTCATTTGGACGTTGTTACGAAACGTAATAATTGTAAAAACAACGTTGTAACGACATCATTCAAATGTCGTGTGTCGGCTGGGGGTATAATGCATACACAAAGAAGATTTGCTTACCATCCTTATGATCATGATGATGTACGGGCCAAGTTTACGAAAAGCGTAAAACGCTTTCAATATCCGAAGTATAGAAAAAAAGGCCGTAAATGAGAAGAATATGTTGACGAAATTATCCTTCTTTTCTTCAAGTCTTAAGCATATTGCAACAAAGTAGAGGGAGAAAATGATGATGTCCAGCCAGTGCCACCAGTCTGAGAAATGTCTCCTTAGTTTGAACTTAAATGTCATGTCAAGTTGTGCAATCTGTAAAAACAATTTAATAATTATATAAAAAATATTTATATACATGTAAAGAAGCGGTATATGAACATCATATATATATATATGTAAGGACGTATATATTAATAAAACGTACAAAAGACGTCGTCTTTTCGTTTGTTTTCTAACGAAAGGGCCTGAAATAATCATACATGTAAAAAACATAAATCTTCTACCAGGAGACGGATGCAGAGTGAATCAAACATCTCCGGAGGAGAGTCAAAAGGTAGTTAACCTGGAAAAAACATTACAAAAGATTAATTTCTATTTCTCCTTCACAGATGTTTGCGCACTCCGCCTTTGTTCGCATTAATAACGTTGTACCTTTCTCATTTCATACGTTAGAAATGATGTGAAGTATAACACAGTGATCCATGTTGCCGCATCGAACCTTCTAAGTCGATTCTCGATTGCAACTTCCGACAAGAAAAACAAGAATATGACGTAGGATATCTAAGTAAAAAAAGAAAAAAATAATCACACAAACATCACACAAGCTACTAAGATTATAAACCCATTAATGCTCATGTTCTCGTAGCGGGAACATTTTTTAATTCACCCATTGCTTTATAAATATTAACGTTGTGAAGGTTTTTTTGTTTACTTGTTATGCAAAAAGGGTTGTTTTATATGGTCATTACTAGAAATTCAAAATTTTGAAACTTTTCACTGTAGGAAAGACGATTTTATAAAAAAATTTCAAAGAAATACCGACAATTCGGAACTGGTCATTTTACATGGCTGTATTTTCTTTACAAATTGAAATTTTTTCTTTTGCCTTTTTTATTTTAAAGGCTCCATCTGTCTATTAACAAAATTAAAATATATTTTGAAGAAAATCTTTACACCTATTAAATGACCCATTCATTAACAAATGTTCCCATAATGGGAACATGGGCGTTATAGGGGACATGTATTTACTTTCCGCCTTTTGATAATGAAATCATTTTTTCAACAGGGGTTATACTATGATTTTTTTCTAACTCACATTCAGTTTGAGAAGTTTTGGAAGAGAAAGAAGAGTTAAAGATTTCATAGTATTGTTATTCAACATTCCATTAAAAAATGAGTCGCCGTTTCAAAGCACATGAAGCCCTGCAACTTTTAGAAGAAGAAGAGTTTTTTTCTCAAGCAGACATTATTATTCAGCCTCTTGGAGATGGTCTAGAATCAGAAGAAGATAGCAGTGACGAATGTGACGGTGACGCCAATCACCTCAGTGGGAGACAATTATTGACTATTGCCGATATGCAGATAGACTACGAAGATAGTACTGTCTTCAGCACCATTGAAGAAGTATCAAACGAAGAGTCTTAAAGAAACTGATGTCAATGGCGTTCAAAAGAAGGCAAATGCAAGCAATTCATGTAAAGCTGTTGCCAATTTACCAAATGACTATCAAAAGAATTGTTCTGAGGATGGAAATGACAAGCACCATTTTGGCAGCAAAGTTCCCCCAAATGTCGAATTTACGTGGAAAAAGGGTGATTTAACAAAAAAGAGTTACCAAAATATTCCATCTCTTCATAAACAGGCTGAACTAGCATCTCCCCTGGCATTGTTGGAACTTTTTTTGACGAAGAAGTTGTGAAGCAAATTGTCAAACATACAATCTTATATGGCAAACGAGAGAAATCAGATGATACCTTGATCTTACAATCGGGAAATTTAGATTGTTTCTTGCTATTTTAATTTTAAGCGGCATCACAAACTGCCAGAGCGCCAAATGTACTGGGAAATTAAGCCTGATTCTTTCGTACAAGCTGTTTCAGATGCTATGTCAAGGAATGATTTTGAAAGAATCCTTAAGAATCTTCATTTGTGTGACAATGAAAAGCTTGATAACACAGACAAATTTTTCAAAGTAAGGCCAGTTTTTGAATATTTGAACGAGAAATTTTTGGAATACTCCTTCAATGGTAAGAACAACAATCAATAAATTATCACGCTTTTATGGATAATTATTTTACGTCATTTCGATTATTAGTCAATCTTGGTGATCAAGGAATCAGAGCAACAGGTCTTTTGAACAAGAAAAAGATCAATAAATGCTTTATCATGGGCGATAAGGTGTTAGAGAAAAAGCAAAGGGGCCATATTGATCAACGGAAGTCAACAAACAAAGGAAGTCAGGAGATCACCGTGATAGGATGGAACAATAACCGGGCGGTTTACATTGCCTCCAATTGTCTTCAATCTCAACCTACCAAAACAGTTCGCCGATGGAATAAAATTGATTGAAAATACATTCAAGTAATGCAGCCAAATCAGTTCCATTGTTATGATCAAGGAATGGGGTTTGTTGACAGGATGGATCAAAACGTCGCCAAATATAGTATTGGCATCCGAATGATAAAGTGGTGGGGGGGGGGGGGGGCTCCTTTTGCGTGGATGATTGATGTTTCTGTACAGAATGCTTGGATCCTTCATCACATCAATCGTGGAGATAGAGATCCCAATTATTTCCTCTTGGCATTTAGAAGGAAAACTGTCAATACTATATTTTTGAAGTACTAAAGTCCTGGTGTGAGTAAGCGGAAAATGAGTTGGATTTCCGCAAAAATTGTACCAAATTATATCAGATATGACGATGAGAAATATTATCTAGTACCAGCAGATAAACAGAGACGATAAAAAAATAGCAAAAAAAATCGAGAAAGATGTGTGTAAAATGTAAACTAAACCTACATGAAGATGGTTTTACGATTTTTCACAGGTATTGATGAACTTTTACGTATATTTTATAATGAAGAATATATCAATATTCGTTATAATCCAATCTTTTGCTCAAACTTTAGTTTATTTACATGTTCTATTCACAACTGTAAGTTTTCTACTTCGTTATGTTTAAAAAAATGATGATCAGACATTAATAGTACTTAGAAATAAGCTTTAGTAATTCTAAAGAATTGAAATGTCTGATTTTGGATCAGAAAACTTTATATAAATACACGTCCCCTTTAACGCCCATGTTCCCGCTACGGGAACATTTACTAATTTGCTTATCACAAGATAAAATAACCTTCATTTCTTTTAAAAGTAGCCTAAATGCCATCAAAATTAAAGTTGGGTATAAGAGGGTTAACTAGAAGTAGTTTTGCCTTAATTTGATTGAATTTAACAAGTAACTCCTATCGGAACAAATAATGAAAAATATGAGACCAAGATTCTCGAAATACATTTAGGCTGTACTGATCTGCCCTTAATGGATAGTTAGATAATGAGTTAGCCTGGATGAAAAGAAATAAGTGCAAGGAGATCCGCTATTGCCTTACCACTTTGAAACGATGATACAGTTTTTATAACTTTTAAAGTTTATAGACATCTGATAACTTGACGGTAACTTTAAAGTGATGATATAAAAAGTAACTCCAAATATATTTCCTTAGATTTTTTAATATTTATTTATACATCGTCCACCCCTCCCCCCTTCTCTTTCAATTACAACGCTCTAACAACTTAGTTAACCCGCCACTATAATGACATTACTATAATAGAGAATAAAGACTAATAGATAATAAAGACTAGTAACTAGACTAGCAGCAACAACACAGCTGCATATGCTTGTGATTCCGATAGGAAATCATTTTGAATCTTACCAAATTTAAGTAGAACTTCGTAACAGGTGCTTGCAATAATAACAACCATTTTTGAAAGAAGTTTAATTTGGTTGGTTGAAATCGAACTTCAGTTTCTCTAAAACATAATAATTTTGATGTAATCGGTTTGAACAATTATTAATCCGATAGTTCGTCGAAGTGTTTACAAAACTTTCGACAATTCTTGTCCGCAACAGGAGGCCTTGAAGGTCGATTATTTAAGCTAACGCAGATCCTTTCCAATAAGTTGTGCGAAAAAAAAATTATATGCCACGGTAAAGAATTGAAGGTTACAATGACTCTACTTAGTTGCTAAAATGTTTTTTAACATTATTTAATACACAGAAAGTATAGCCACTACAAATTGATGTGCGGAATTCAAATAAAAGCTACATCGAAAGTTATCGCATTTAAAATTCCCGGTTTTGAGCCGTCTTATTCGCATTATTCGTAATCCAATAAATTTTTTTTTCATTCTATGTACCAATCGAGCCGAAGTAAAATAGCAGATAGTTGGCTGACTGGATGGATGGAAACCTTGTAAGGGGTAATAATGATTCAAGATATTTTTTTCAGTAAACAATGTTTTTTTTGTTTGAATTTCTTTCGATACCTTAAATAAACAAAAAACATTAATATTTTGGAATGGATGTATTCTTTTAATGTGAAAGAAGGGCTTTAGTTTGACAAAAGTTTCTGAAAAGAGCCACATGCCTCCTAATAAAAGAAATCAAAATAATTAATAAATTTGATCTACAAAACTATGGAGGATTAGCCACCAATATTTTGACGAGCATTAGCAAAGTGGAACAGAACGGTTCGAAACGATAGAATAAATATGCTTTTGTCAGTTAAAGCATGCAAACAACCTGTTTGAATACCTGTTCGTATAATGTTCTTCAAATTCCGTTTTAAATTCCGTGTTTTGTCCTTTCTCAAGGAATTGCAATGATAATAAATACGGCGGGAAAAAGAGTGCCAGTAAAACTTCCATCATGGATAGATCTTTAGTGATTGAGCCCGTCCAGACCTGTCCTAAAAGATTTTGCACAGAGTCGTGGGATATTAGGTTTGGACATCCAATTGAGCTAGCCATGTCCAAGCAGCTTGTTGTTAACTCATCTGTTTGTAAGATCTTAGAAGGTCGACACAAATGTCTGGTCGAGTTCTCAGGATCAAGTTCATACGAGTGCTTGATGAAACCGCAAGCAAGTTCCTTGTGGTCACTGCATAGTATAGAGAAAAAAATAATGAAAATCACTTACTATGGTGGTGATGATACTTTTGTTCGTTAAAGGTAGGTTTTTACCTGTCCGACTACGGGGGAGGGGAACGTAAACGGGAATGTGAGCATGCGCACTTTGATTTTCTTGCGTTACCAGAGACATTTTCTTGTCCATTATTTCTCAGGAAAAGTCGAATTAAGTTTAACTTTGTCCTGCTCGCTAACGGGAAAAGCTAATGATCAATCAAATAAATTTTTTTCCGCTTGTTTTGTTCCCGTTTTCGTTGAGTAGAATCCGATTGTTCACGACTGTCCCATTCCCGTGGTAGTTCCTGTTGCCAAACGGATAAGCGGAAACCCGCCTTAAGACTATTGTGAATCTATGATAGTATTATTTTGACTTTCACTTTGTGTTGGTCAAATACATTTATTTAGTCTCTTAGTATCATATCGAAGTTGAGCCTCCTAGCAACTGCAGGACAAATAATTTGTAGACCACCTGTATG
>JAUEKX010087324.1:0-12674 GCA_031834005.1 Dendronotus venustus
TTTATCACTATTTAATTTTTCAGTATTTATTCAAAATATAAAGCTGACAGTTTGGTAGTAATTGGCTTGATCAAATCAATAATTCACATATTAAAGTATGTTTGAATTTATTTCATCTTAATTGGGTTGTTCATACTTAAGTTATCTTTTTTTCCTTTTCAGAAAAAATGTTGCTTAATCTGTTATATATATATAATCATCAGTCATACAGTATTACTCAAATCTGATTGTTAGAGAAATAACTCGATTTTTCTATAAATGTACTTCAAAACATGTGACTTCTAGTAGTAACTATTGCTTATAAAAGAGTGTTGCTTATAAATAATGTTGCTTACAAAAGATTTTTCTTTTAAAAAATTGTTTTCGATTTGAATGTTGAAAAATTTTGCCTGACGTCTAACAATTTCTAGATACGCCACTGCAGTGCCTTCCATTCACATTAATGCAGAGGCGTGCATAAGGTACGGCAAGACCGGCGTGTGCCGTACATATATAAATCTGGCAGAAAAAAAATCTTTTTTTTAATTGTTACACAACTTTTGTGCACCGATGAGCAAATTTAGCTGCGCAGATTTAGAGTGAAAAAATATATAAAGGAGGACAATGTGAGTATCTTATTTTTCACTATAGCAACATTCCCAAATTCCAAGTCATCTTGCGTTGCATAAACGGCGGTTTATAATTGTGCACTCTTTTTGATACTTAAGACCGTCAGCTTAAAAGCGTTCAAAAAGTGAGCGATTCCTTTAGGAATGTGCTGTTTCGGCAAGTGCCTGTTGCTGGTTCGTTCCTAATAATACGGAAATCGATATTAAATTTACACATACGTTGCCGATGTGTCCCCTTTCTTGACATCGTCGTCGTCTTTTAAAAAATTGTTTTCGATTTGAATGTTGAAAAATTTTGCCTGACGTCTAACAATTTCTAGATACGCCACTGCAGTGCCTTCCATTCACATTAATGCAGAGGCGTACATAAGGTACGGCAAGACCGGCGTGTGCCGTACATATATAAATCTGGCGGAAAAAAATATTTTTTTTAATTGTTACACAACTTTTGTGCACCGATGAGCAAATTATATATTTTTATACTTTGACTATAACTGATGATTTTAAACAAAGTCTCTTTTCTTTAGATATCTAGGTATAATTTGACAGAATGGTAAATCGTCAGTTAATGAAGATTTCACTTGTATTTGCTTTACTCGAACTGGTTCGTAGTCATGGGTGTCAGAGCCAAGAGCAAGAAATGGAAGATATAATGCATTATTTTGTGGAGGTAATGTTGAAATGGGAAAAATTAATTTCTTATGACCGTCTTTGTTAAGATAATTTAAAAAAGATGGTGTAATATTATAAATACTATTGCATATTTTTCATCGCATGCATAATAAATATTCTTGTTTACAGGAATGCTAAATTGTATTGAATATAAAAAAAACCTTGGTTGTTCATACTCATATTTTTATAAAATATCAACCGTTTTATTAACAAATTATAATGCTTCATATATTCCACTATTAGTAAGGAGTAATTTTATAAAACTATTTTTTTCCTTCAGGTCTCAATACCTGGATGCGATATAAATAATGTGGTGTTTGTGGGGATTCCATTAAATATTTCCAACGATACGCGTATGTAAACTGCCATAATTTTTCATTAAACATTGTGATAGTATATAGTATATGACATTTTCCAAAAATTGTTAGTTTCAATCTTTTGAATAATCTTTTACTTTTCTTTCCTTGAAATGGCATAAGGAAACGTCCCTTTTACTCTTCAAAGATTCAAATACACTCTTCATAAAATCTTTTATTAAAAATATTACTAAAAATAAAATATTTTCAGGAAAGCTGGCAAAGCGACTGGTAGATATAACAGATTATCAATGTAAAAGCGACATTGACAGCGGCGCATAGAAGTTATTTCCAACTCCGGATCGCTTCTTTGGTTAACGGACAAGTTATTGGTGATAGGCAAGGAAAATTACGAGGATATCTCTTACGAACAGTAAATTTATTATTCATAATATCAAGAACATGGTAACTTCAGAATGATGGTCGTAAATCGATATATAATTGGAAACTGTATTGTGTTTTGAAAAAGAAATTAATTACCTGTAGAGTGATATTCTCTTGTGTATCAATTAACAATTATTTGATGTCCATCAAAGGTCAATAAATGACAGTTATAAAATTATACTTTCTCAATTGTGAGAGCTCTCTCTTATGTCAAAAATCTTACATTATGTCATAGTTAAACGGTCAAAGTAAAATTTCCCGTCCATCGATCTCGTACTTACTCTCTCCAAATGAGATTACCTAGCGAATTGAGGTGTGAACGTTGTGTTCTTCAATGGTGGTACACAGCTGGAAACAATTGGGGTTGCGGTCGTGGTGGTTGGGGATTGGGACTTGGTGATAATAACGAGCAGTATGCTAACTGTGCAGATGTGAGCATCTTATAACCGTAATTTCTGTTTCCTGCTTATTATTTATTTATTCATTTTATTATTTATCAGATCCATAATGGAAGATTTTCAAATTAAACGAAATCAGCTTGAACAATTTTTAACAATAATGTTCAACATTTGCTATATTATCATTATAAACAAAAGAAAAATTACGCCCTGGATAATGTCCGATTTAGAAGAACTATAATTTTATTAAGACTACTACGAAAATGCAATGGATGTAATACTAGGATTTTTATATTATTTGTTGAAACTATTTTTGGACGCATTTATAGAAACCGTAATTACTTTTATTGGTGACATTATCTTGTATAGGTTATTTTGAGCAAATTTTAAAAGTTTATATTCAGAATATAAAAACTTTTTTAAAAATATTCTCACAATTAAATGTCTGCCAGTCGCTGTTTTATTCTGGTGAATTTATGTTTTCTATCAATAAATTTCTTGACTATACATTGATTACTAATAAGCAGCCAATTTACTGGTAGTTTGTGCGTGTTTTAAGTTAGAGAATAAGTGTCTATTTACTATTAGAAGTTCATAGGCCAGGCAGACAAAATCTTTAGAAAGGTCCAGTACAATAGTACGTACCTTACTTGAATAATTTAAATAGTTCTGCCAATAACGAAGCATATTTAGAACAGCATCTTGAGGATTATTATACTTACGAATAATACTTACTTACTTAATACTTAGATAACCAATAATCTTAGAACCACCTTTCTAGAAACAGTTGCTTCGCAATAATTATTATTAATAACTTAGATACGCAGATAATCAACTGATAGGTCCATAAATTGATTTTGACGTTGTATCCTTTTCTTATGGATAGGAACAACATCTGCTAGCTTTAGTTCATACGGAAAGTATGATGAAAAAGTATATCAAAATCAAAACAAATCGATTTATATATTTGAGGATATGGGTTTCAAATTCATGTTCTAGGTACAAGTATTATAGAAGCATTCAAACTATTGGTGATGTTGCAAAAGTCTTTATAAAGAATTCCATAATAGCGTCCTCCTTGTCAGTTATAATATCGTTTTCAACAAGAAGAGATTCTTCTTTGCAATTTATGGACTTTATTGCAAAGTAAGGCTTGAAAAAAGTACTTCCAAAAGCTATTTGATCGAGTATGCCGAAACTTCAAAATGAAAACGTTAAAAGTAAACGTTACGTATGAAAACAAATTAAATTTTGTTATAAACAATCCAACATATATTTAAAACAAACACGTTCCTTAATAGACGCATATGATACGATTATTATATGAAACTATTATCATATTTTGTATACTGTAGATTGTCTTTATATAATCTAGAGTAAAAAATAATAAATAATAACAGTTATAAATAAATCCCAGCTGTGTACCACCATTGGAAGAACACAACGTTCACATCTCAATTCGTTAGGTAATCTCATTTGGATTGTGTAAGTACGAGATCGACCGACGAAAACTTACCAATATAGTTAGCAAAGCAGGTAGTTTTATTAAAAATGTATTCTTCAGAAATAGTAAACATCAAATGTATTTATTATTAATTTGAGTACGGGAGTTAAAACAAGTTACTAAGCTAGCTGCATATACCATCCTTAATGACCTCATGATATAACTGTTGTATAAAATAATACTTTTTAATACTTCTTGTGTTGGTTTTAAGCTCATTATAACATTTCTTATCATTTCTCATCACAGGAAGGCCGTAGAAGTGGTCTTGGTGGTGCTGATCATGAGCCGCCGTTTCACCAGATATTCATGCAGCAGCTGCATGTCACGGTTGAGTGCTTCTTCAACTGTTTGCGGCAAGTAGGGCGAGGTCGTCAGCATACCCATATTGCAGGGAAGTTGTTTACTGGATGTCGTTGATGTACACGTTGAAAAGGATAGGAAAGAGGGTGGACCTTGGAGGCGTTCCATTGCGCAGACGCCATCACTGGTTCTGAGTCTAAATCTGCGGCTGGTGAGTAGCTCCATGACGAAGGATACCATGTGACCGTCGTGAATCATTCACAGCAGCTTGAAGTGGAGCCCACTAAGTCAAACGGTGTCATAGGCAGCGGTCAGATCTACTTAGACTACGCCAAATTTTTCTGCTCCTCGAATCCTTTCTCGATGTTCTCGACAGTTCTCATGTCTGTGTAATTACGTCTTCAGAAAAACTGTATCATTATATTTCAGCACATCTGTTGGTGATAAGCCTTAAATAGTGCCTTCTAAATGAAGAAATATCACAGTTTAGTAATAAAGATAGAACATACTCAGGTAGAACATACTCATTTATTGTTAGAAATTCAAAATTGGATGAAATGAAACTGAATCCACCTCAGAAATAGCAAAACAGGTAAAAACGAAAAAATCTGAAATAATTGAATATATGATGTTAAATATTATCTATATTTATTAACTCTCCCTAATATAAGGCATTGGAAAACTTTTGAAAACATTAACATTTCTCTTGACTTATCATTAAAATCAATAAAAACATTAACAGAAAACCAAATAGATCAGTACTGATTAAAATGTTAGGCTTACTTTTATAATTATTAAATTAATATAATATTTTGATTAAAAGATGCTCTTGAGGAATGGAATGACACAGCAGAATCTTCAAAAACTATTCTTTGAAAAAAACATTCGAAAAAGTAAAAAGTATTTACAAACCAGGAGTTTTAACTTTTTAAATTACTAAGAACACAAACAGAAACTACGCCAGATGTTAAAGATAATAAATGTTAATATTATTATTATTTGATAAAGAACAATGCTATTAAAAAAGATATGAAGGAAAAAAAGTCTGAAACAGTTTTTGTAAATTGCTTTAAATTACATGTTTTCTTTACCCGTTTAAGGGTAACTTTTTCGAAATTTCCAGATATGCACGGTCTACAGACTTGCCTAATAAGGATTCTTGCTGTTATTTTAGCTTTATAGAGTTTAATGAAGCCTTTTCTTGTTAAGACCATATTGACATGCTTTAAACATATGAGTTTTATTGGTCTTTTATATCGAAGATAAAGACGTCTCCTTTTGGCAAGTTCGATTTGGTTTATTAAGAACCAGGTAAAGACATCTTTTCATGATGAGTTTCATCCAGTATTTAGGAACAATATTAAGACTTCTAAACAAGTAAAATACCAAAAAAAGACGTCTTAAAGACGTCCTTGTGTTTAATTAGATGTATACATGTAGGGTTTAATTTTGTGGGAAATTTGTACGGAACATGCAAATTTATTGTTAATAAAAAGCTTACAAGTATACAATAATAATAAGAATTACTAAATAAGACAGTAACTAATAAAAATAGTTTCCTATTTATTCAATACTGACATCAGCACAATTAACAAATACTTCTTGTTTATCTCCACGTCCTATACCACATCCCATTACATCACATCCCCAATTGTTTCCAGTTTTATACCACCATTGTAAAACACAACGTGCACATGTTAAACCCTTTGGAAGCTTCAGTTTTGCTGAATAGATTCCTTGTCCTGTAACTGGTATTTGTTTCTTTCCATCAATCTGAGACAAAAATTTAAAAAATTAGATATAAAGATTGATCGATTTTTCTAAAAGAACGTTAATCCTCAGTATATAAACCTTGGACTTACCGTATGAAAATCATGAAAAAATCATGAGCCTATACACATGTAATGGGGGACTTATGCTTAGGTAAGCTGATACACAGGTAGGGAAATATTATAGAAAAGAAGAGTAGAGTCAACATAAAGTTTTTTTATGAAATGGTTTTTCCTTGAATTTAAGTAAGTATTAAGATAAATGTGAATTTAAATATAAATGTAAGGATGAAAAAATTCTTTAAAAAAATCTATAATGAGAGATGCACTTAAAGGTGAATGGGTTTATTGCTGGTTGGGTTTATTTTCAGAAGAATTTTACCGAAGCTCAGAAGGGCGATTGTTATAGATCTATAAGGTGGAATCAACGAGCTAGAAAATAATTATTTTCTAGCTCGTTGGTGGAATAGTAAGATGGGTTCTTCTTTTTTGCCAGGAATGAAAATCAACAATATAGTAATAACCGTTGATCTTCCATCTCATAGATCGAACATATTCTATGTTATAGATTCTTTTATAGAACTACGCTTCGATCTAGATGAAAACTTTGATCTATGAAATGGAATATGTTCCATTATAAGACGAAATGCACAAAAGATTGATTTGATTTGATTCCATTAAAAATGAGAATAATGAAAAGAAAACTTTTGAGCTTCGGTAGAATACGGTACTAGAAAAATTATGGAAAACGTTCATTTATTTATTTATTAGTAATACTGAAAACATAAGTAATACAAGTAACCCATCTAGAATCGATCTGTATGGATACACACTGTGTCGTATATATTATTTTTATTCTTATTGTTAAGGCTGTATAAACCTGGGTTCGTTAGGTTATATTGAAAACTCCTTTCTCGATTATATTACACATGTGTTCTTCTCAATGTTAAAATGCGAACTGGCTACAAAATGGTAGTACGCTAAAAAATACAGCATGTGCATGCGTGTGCGGGACTCACGTGACCAAGCTGTCAATCATATACTCTAACAACAAAAGCACTATTTTTTACAAAGGCAAAGCAAATAAAACCTTTTCAATAACTAACTAATACATTTTACTTCATTCTTCAACATACTGAAAATAATAATGAAAAAAATTTAAAATTATTTACCGTTTCTAAGAGATCTCCATACAGTTTACCAGTTTTGTCCCCTCTTGTCCCAAAAGCACTAATACGAAACTCCATATGACCCTTGTGGCCTGCTGTTAAGTCAGCATCAACCTGAATAACTTGTCCTTGTCTGTACGATCTGCCAGTGGTACCTGTTGCATACATTCCACCGTCACTAAACGAGAAGAGTTCGTTAAATATTGCGTATTCTACAAGTTATGGTATATGATTTTATCGGGTACTGTACTCAATTTAATTCACATGATAAAAAAGTTTTTTTTTTCTACTTACGCATGCTTTTGTTTTGCCCCAATGGGATCGCCACAAACCCCACATCCTTTTTTCTCGATAAATGTTTGGCGTCCTAAAACAAATCAATTTATATTTAACAAGGCCACTATGTAACTACACTATAAAACGTTCTTAGCTTAAGTAATTTTAAAGGATTTTTGAAAAAGCTAACAAACATAAGTATGATATACCTCCACACCAAAGTTGGTTATAATTATAGTTTCTCAGAGTTTCAAATCCTGCTTTCCACATATAGTTTCGTGCTGGTGGATCTTTCAAGTATCCATGACTTTGTACAAATTGAAACAATCCCAAAACAAATAATAATGATGTGACAAATCTTTTTATCATAATTTCAACAGAGCAATTATATGCTGTTTAAATAAGGTTTTCAAAGTATTTGATACCTTTACTACTATCTAGATCTGATCAATTGAGTTTGATTTTTTACTTATAAAGCTAGCCTCTTTATACTCATGATGAGGACTTAAAAGCAATTAACGAATTGAATGATGCTCGTTTTTGTGGATGATATTGTTGCCAAAACTGCAAGTCAATACCTGTTTTATGTAATAAAAGATGCCAAATCTTTATACATGTTCCGACCGTGCATTAAAGTAATGAATTCTTCTCCATTTGATTGGCTCGTTGATTGTGACCTAGTTTAACAGTGAAAAAAGCTAACCGCTTATGTTGGAAACGTAAAATACGTCATGGAAAGAAATTGAAAAGTATCAAATAGAAAAGAGATATTTTTCATTAGCGTAATTGCTATAAGCTTAACTATGTTAAAAATATGGGATGTATTAAGGATAACGTCATGCCATTTTCAGCTAAACAAAAGATGTCCAAGTTTCTACCTTATAACATAGACCATAAAATCTAAAAAAATCTGACTGATTTAAGTAAAAGTTTTTTTTTTCCAAGAAGAAATAAAAAATATAAAATGTGACAAAATAGGTACTACAATTTAGCAAGAAGTGTTCTATGGAATTGTAGTATTTTTGATTTAAATTTTTTTTCTTTAAACTTCATATTTATTAGCATACCCTAATGATAAGAATAGAAATAAGTACATATTTTAGGGTATTAAAGTCGTAACTGATCAGCACAGCTATCGTAGGAGAGGAGACTTCTAACTGTAAAGATGCAACATACAGTCATATGATTTGCTGTTTTAATTAAAATGTAAAATTGATGTAAGCAATCAAACTCATTAGAGATGAAGCATAGCTTATCAATCCTTCTTTGTGTATTTTTTTTCAACTTAAAATTGATTACAACCACAGCAATCATTATTATTATGGGATGTATTAAGCATAAGGCTACGTGTAATGCTACTTTCAGCTAAACAATAAATGTCCAAGTTGCTACCTTAACATAGACCAGATCAGTTCTTAAGATGGATTATTTATTTGCGTATAGCTGTTGTATCAATCTGCTAGATAGTAATAAAAGGTTCTATATCAAGCTTTTTCCAAATAAAGTTTCATTGAATAGGTCTAAATTTTTGAATGGATTTCATCAGTGTGTATATTATCTTTCACATCTATCATCCTGAGTATGTTTGATTCCGGTGCCCGTAACCTTTTACTATTCAAAAATGAAGGTTAAAGATCAAGTCCATGTGAACTACTATTAAAATCTACTTTTCAATGGTGAGAAACGTATTAATGCTTGCCAAACACTGTGTTTTTAAAGGCGGATATTGATCATCTCTGAAAGAAGATTCTTTTTTCAAGAATAACTACTTTTTTACTCTCCTTTGGAGATGTCTGACGCAGTTTGGATCCGCCTCTGGTTTTTTAAGATACATTTTAAAGATGGATGTGTGTAGAGACAAGACATCAAGACTTTCTCCTGCAGTTATTAAAAAATTATATATTGGAATGAAACCAATCAATTGTTATTACCCTGAACTAATATTGCAGAACTAATCTATAAGGCGGGACTTCAGATGACGTCATCAAGCATTGTCATCAAAAGTTATGATGTCGAGTCCTAGTTGAGTTGAATTGTATTGATACTTTAATATTTTTATAATTACTTTGAACCATAGTTTTACTATATTACTATATTATTTCTTTCAGTTAAAAGTGGACTTTAAATGTTTTTGTTTTCATTCTTTTTCACTGATCTTGGTTGGTGGTTGGGCTTGGGGATGCCAATAGTACAGGTTTAATTTGTCATTTGGCACCTCCACTTTGGAAAATCTAGCGTAATCTCTGCATTTTCTGTCAACGTACCGAAACTACAAATATGCACCGTTTTACATAATAATCAAAATATTCCGGTGTACCTCCGTGTAACCTTCCCAAAATGCCGTATTAGACGAAATTTAAACTATAACGATAAACGTCAAGAAACATTCTCCGTTTGATACATTTAAATTGTTTGTGTGATGTCATTATTATTCCATCAAATATCAATTATATTTTTGGCTTTTCAACATTGAGTTAGTACGGTATAAACTGTTACAGAATAGAATCCTATGATGAATGACTGTAAAGACTGTTAGTACGACAAAGAAATTGGCAATAATAGCGGTATTATAATTCATTGTCAGAAGCAGGTTTTGACTGACAAGTTTTTGGCAACGATATTAGCAAAACACACGCGTCATTCAAGTTATTAATTACTTTAAATCTTTATCATGAGTATAAAAAGGGTAAACACTACAAGATAAATCAAATCACATTTACCATCGACATACTGATATATATAAAGTATATATATATAAATATATATAAAGTTAAACAAAACACGTTGCTCTGTTGAACTATGATGAACTTTATTGCATCATCATTACTTGCTTTGGAATTTTTTTAATTTGTACAAAGTCACGGATATTTGAAGAATCCACCAGCACGAAACTTCATGTGGAAAGTAGGATTTGAATCACCAAGCAATTACAATTATAACCAGTTTTGGTGTGGAGGTATATTATTGTTTTTACTTACGGTGTTTAATTCGAATATCTGAAAAGTTCATTAAAAAGGTTTTCACAGAGGTACAGTACCAATAAAAAAAAAATACATTTTTATAAAATTGTATATTGTTTTCTTTATTTCTTTATTTACAGATTTAAACCCTTGAAAGCATTTTAAACTTTTAAACCATTTTAATTGCCCACGTAAATACTATTCAACAATTTGCATGATTTTTTTCTACTTCCAGTAAATGTAACATTGAACCTTAAAAATAGAAAATAATAAATTATCTGTTTACGTGATGGTAAACGAGTGACAATCAATAAAAAGTATTTCTCCAAAACCGTTAGTATACTTTTCAAACTTCTTTTAACAGTCATATATATTTATTTTCGATTTATTTCAGGACGGGAAACATTTATCAAGAATAAAAATTGTGGAGTTTGTGGTGATGCTATTGGGGCAAAACAAAACCACGCGTAAGTAAGTTATAGAAGTAATAACAATTAATAGTTTTCTTAGTTAAAAGTTTAATGAATTACACTTTAGTTTTTTCATTTTTCATCAGAAATCTGTTAATATTCCTAATCAACCAGGTCCTAAATCAATAACAATTAATAATGATTATTAGCATTAGTTCTAGTTGGACCCATGTCCCTAAAGGTTATAAGTTATATAATTTTTTATATATAATTTTCTTGAACCTGACAATTATGTTATCATTATATTTAGTGATGGGGGAATGTTTGACACAGGTATTACTGTCAGATCTTAGAGACAGGGACAAGTTATCAAAGTTGATGCCGATTTGACAGCGGGACACAAAGGTCATATGGAGTTTCGTATTAGTGCTTTTGGGACAAGAGGTGATAAAACTGGTAAACTATATGGTGATCTTTTAGATACGGTAAGCAATACTTCCATTGTATTCATTATTATTTTGAGTATGGGATTCTAATCGAGTTATACAAGGTGTTCTGAGTAATATTGTGACTTTAACTATTGAGTAATGTTGTATTGTTTTTCATACTTCTCGTGTGGTTTTCAATAAAAAGGCACGTTACAATTTTTTTTTTTTCATTTCTTATCACAGATTGATGGAAAGAAACAAATACAAGTTACAAAACAAGGAATCTATTCAGCAAAATTGAAACTTCCAAAGAATTTAACATGTGCACGTTGTGTTTTACAATGGTGGTATAAAACGGGAAACAATTGGGGATGCGATAATACAGGATGTGGTATAGGACGTGGAGATAAACAAGAAGTATTTGTTAATTGTGCTGATGTGAGCATCGAGTAAACAGAAGAACACTATTCTCTTATCTATTAATACACTAAGTACGTTTTATAAATGTTCAAGATTTTTAAATATGACTAATTAATATATATTTAGACATTATAGAAACATTATAAACTGTTGTAATTGAATACTTTTTAAGTTAAAACTTTTTACAAAATAATTTTAACGATAATGCCCCTCTATTTACTTCTATAGTGTTTTAAAGCACAAAAGAAGAAAACTCATTTTTGGACTGAAATTTAACCTAAATATGCATCATTACTCAACCAGCTCACGACGTCAAAACGATGTCGCTGCAAGGTTGTTTTTACGCTTAAACGTCGTAACAACGTCCAGATGACGTCGTTTCATCGTTGTGTGCTGATTGGGTATATATCATGTGGCTGATTCTGGCTTCTAGAAATTTCAACAATATCTTAATGTTGGCACCAAGAAAGATTTTTGATTTTATTTTATTAATTACAATTAATTAGTAGGTATGATTTTTATACCTTTTTGATAATCAACATTATATTAACACATGATACATTAAAGATCAACTTTCAGTTGCCTCCAAAATCGAGCTTTTATTATTTCTGAAAGATAATTTAGGTAAACAAGCAAAAAATTTATGTACTTTTACAAGTTATGTTTGTTAAGTTCAAAATAATTTTTCATCGGAGATCAAGCAACATTATCAGTACATTTTCTCACAACCAAGCAAGCTCGACTACTATGCTCATTGTAGATGGATGGACCACGTTTTTGACCACATGGAAATATAACTTTTGACGAACCCTATTCGATTCTCTCAATTGAAAGGCGTTGGGTAGCAGTCAAGTGAAAGTTGATAGTGCAACAGTATAGGAAGATCGGTGCAATCATTGCATTGTAGATCTTTTCAGCAGCTTCCACAGTTAAGTAGGGACGAACTTATTATTATTATTATTAAGTAATATTTATACAGGTTATTTACATATTTATAAAAATACATAAAATATACATCAA
>JAUEKX010087435.1:0-12670 GCA_031834005.1 Dendronotus venustus
TTAGTAGAAACTGTTTCTACTAATTCAATTTCGTCGCGAATTCGCCGCGAATTCGTCCCGTGTGAATCCGCCTTAAGAGGCATAGGAGAGCAAAAAAAATAAGATAATCGCTCGTTCTTCGCATGTTGCAGACTCTAGACATTTGTTTTTACTAGATTTCTCACACATTATTATGTAATTGAGGACTCTCCGCGTGGTAATATAAAATAGTCTTCGAAATAAAACAGATGTAATTGTTTAAGAGAATTTATTCTTACAACACCCCCATCTCTCTTAATTCCAGATCTCCGTTTATTTAGTAAACGAGGGTAAAAGGAAAAAATCCGATAGAGAAACACAAGAAATTTCAATGCAAAAGATAACTCCTCATTAAAAAGTATTAAAAATAGAAAAGAAAATTCTCTAGGGACAACCTGATCAATTATTTTGTCTAAATATTAGATTATTGGTTGAACCACAATCTATAAAAGAGCAAAAATTAGCTATTTCGAATGAGTATTATCTAGTTCGGCAAGCAACATAGCAGAACTGCCACAGTGGTATTGCTTATAGTGCGATTCATCACTGTCAAGTTCATGCTTTGATTACTTTCCAGCATTAAGAAACGGTGTCGAATTCCTTGTTTTGACATCGTGCCGACCGCTGGATACATTTAAGGTGATCGTATTATGGTAGGCATCGTAGAAATTAAAGTTATAATATATTAGAATGATATAGCTTGGGTAAATATATATATTTTTAAATATTAAATGCTCAACGTCTATTTATCATGCTTTTTACTAATGCTGTAATAAAGTTTTTGTGACACAATTTTCCCTGTAGAGACGCATCACATGTTGAATAAGAAAGAAGCGGTACGTGCTTTAAAAAAAACAAACGAAGAAAAACATTTTATACAATTTCATCAAAAAAAACGTATGAACAATTATACTTTTGTAAATACAGTAGCATTGTTAAAATTGGTATTAACGATTTCGTAATATTTTAATAGTTATTTTTATTACAAGTTGAAAATAATGCGATTTTTATATAATTGAATATAGGAAAATATTGCTATCATTGATGTCAAATTTTTTTAATTTTAAGTTTTTGAAACGTTCATTTTACACTTTCGCAAAGAAATTCTTTCTTCTTTAAGATTTTTTTTTGTTCTATTTTTACCTACAAAATCAACTTGCAAAATTAAATTAGCAGTGTTTGCAAAGAATTAGAAAGTGACCAAGCACCGAGTTTGATTTGATGATTAACTACCACGTTAAAAAAAACTTTTTCTTTGGCAACCACGAGTGGTTAGTTTTTTTCGATTCAAGGACGATTTTTAGCAAATTTCTAATTTGATGTTTGTACTTTGCGTGTGGTTTCTATATTCGTCGTGAAAAATCCAATTAGAACATTTTTGGGCTGCAGCGGAACATATGCCGGTCTGGTATTCGCAAATGACTAAGTTCAAAAGTTCTCTAAAAAACCTTTTAAGATGTAAGGCGTGAGTTCACCGGTAAAATTTAAAACATGACAGTTTTTTCTCTCTCTTTCTCTCTGTTTGAGAAATAATTTAGATTGCAGAGTCGCCTAAATTCAGATCTTCGAATAGGAAACGTTTTTTACACTCACAATAGTATAACATAATAAAATACTATTTAAATACCGTATTTCTTCCAATTAGCTAGATTTACACAAGTTTCTCCAACTGGAGTAAATATCAGTTTTACTTTGTTAAAAGTATTTTGTTTTCTCACCAAAGTACTCCGCCTAATTTTCAATTCCGATTTTTTTACAACAATTTTGCATGTATAACTTCACCAACTTTTTTTTTAAGCCATCCACTATATGAGATTGTTGGGACGTTGTTTTAGTGTCTTTTTGCTGACTGGTAAGCTTACATGAGAAACCGAAGGGAAGATATGTGTTTTATCAGAGAAAATAATTCATATCACAGAGTGAAATACCTCATCGGTAAACAACACTTCGACAAATAATGACAATAATTTCGATAAAAAAATTTTTCCGAATTTTTTTAGCCACCTGCTGGTAAATTTAGGATGCAAAAAGTGAGTAAAACCTTTGTAAGTGACTAATCTTTTTACCAACCTTCTTTTTACTGATTATACTTTTCTAAAGATTTCTGGCATTCAGATAGGACTATTATAAACTCAAGGAAAATATAGAGGGGAAAATGAATACAACAAAGCAGTACGTGACGTTATAACGACGTAGTATGGACATAGGTTATGACGTCAAAATGTTGAAACCACGTCGTAACAACGTTGTTTATAAAGTCCTGTGCTGTTTGAGAAAAATTTAATCGTACTCAATAGTTCGCATTTTTATTTGCCATTTTTTTTTTTTTTTTTTGGGTCCTAGATATAAATAAGTTGTCGATTGTCGTTTTAGGTCTTCTCTTCAACATTCTCACCTCATGAAAAGATAATGAGAATACCAAACCAATAAAACATACAACATAGACGACAACCCCTGTCCTAATTCAATATGACAACGTATAAACATTTTTACGGTCTACCCTGCTTGTTTTACTTGCTAATGTTGATATCTATGTATAAAAAAGAAGCTCATTCACCACCTAAATGTTCATTCAAAAAAATATTATTTTTTACTAAGCTTAAAAATAAAGTGAAAGCAGGTCTACCACCAAGGATGAACCACTGCAACTGAAACAACTCTAGATCACCCTTTAAAAACAACCCTATGACACCATGACATCACTCTGGAGATTTAGAAATTCGTAACACGCCTTCAGCTGTTGGTAAAAGTTGTTGTCGACTTGAGCTCGTTCAGCTAGTTCTGTTGATGACATCACAATATCGTCTAGACTTGGGATCAAACGTATGTGTGATTCTACATGACATCGCGAAAAATAGAAAAATAGAAAAGTTGTAGTTCTATTCTTAAAGAGGGTAAGAGTTTTTAAATTTTAGCTATCTTTTTGTTTATTACCTTATCCGTTCTAATTATCTATCAAGATTTTGCAAAAGAACTTTTCATGCAAAAACCGATTATCAATTTGAAAAGAGTTGCTGCCATAGGATACCACCAGCTCATATTTTTAAAACAACAATGCAAGTGATCTACACATTTGCATAAATGAAAAATTTACCATTTTTAGAACAGTATTCAAGGGCTCGTGTGAAGAGTTTTTGTCCGACAACGGCGTTTAACTGTAGCAGTGCACAAGCTTCCCACCTATTAAAAAAAACAAAGACTTATTTTAATACATTCCAGGGCAAAACAGGCGTAAGATGACAGAGTTTAAAAACCGAGTTATGAACAGGATTTTATTTTTACAGATGAATTGGGAAATTTAGTTTGGTTCAATTAAACAAATAATTCAACTTGCCCATAAAATCACAAAGTAAACCAGTGGAATGGAAATAGAGTGGGTATATAACTGTAAACATACCTGTCATTAAGGATACATTTACACCAGGTTGATTTTAAAAGTTCGTCCCGTCGAGGTATATCTGTAATCTAAAATTGAACATAAATAGAGAATGGAAATATAATTTCTAATGCACTTAACTGGCACATGATCATTTAAATTTAAATGTACACCTGTTCTTACATCACATAGAGAAGATGAAATGGAAAAAGAAGTGCAAAAAAAATATTCAAGGAGACTTGAGGAGACGTGGAAACACTTATAATATACTTACCGAACCGATGGTATGAAACATGGACGGATAACAATCTTCTATCACATCTTCTCGACTATTTAAACATTGCTAAAATATAAATATAAAATATAAATGTAAATTTCAGCGAGGTTGATATGTTTTCCTAATAGGTTCCTAATTTTGTGAAAAATACCAGCCCCATCTTCCTTACAAACTAGGTTCTTGTAAAATAACAAATTCCGTGTGTTTAAAAGAAAGAATATAATGCAACAAGAGATTTAATAAGGAAGAACGAACCTCTACAATGTCTTCTTGTCTAATTGGTGGTCGCGTTTCAACATCTTTATCTAATGCCTAAAATGGAAACAGGTTTAACCATACAAATAATTTGACGCCATTTTTCTTGAACTGCAATTTGAAATCAAAGTATAAATTAACTGCCAGGCTATTGTAAAGGAACTTCCAGGCTATTGTAATTTGTTTTTTATTTATTTATCATAATTTATTTTCATTTTATTTGGTTGTTTTTTTTTGGTTTTTATTACCGGACATTGCATATACACTATTTTATTATTCACATTTCTAGAGAAGAACCATGTAAATTATGGAACTAGAATAAATGGATATTATTGTTTGTGCAACTCAAAACTTAGCAAAATTTACTTTAAAAACATGCCATTAATACGCTGTAAATAAAAGTAACTTTCATGGGAAAATTAGAGAATCAAAATGAAAAAGAAACATGTGAACATAATATTTCATGAAACTTCAAGGTTTATTGCAATCAAAATATATTTAATTAATCGATTAAAGCGAGAATAGATCTAAATGGAAATATGTTTAAAAAAAACCTTTAAAGCTCACCTTTAAAATAGTATTTTCGTGTTCGATATTTTCAAGTTTTCTTTCCACCTCTAAGAAAAAACGTGCAAACTAATCGATAAAAAAAGATCTGGGTTCAATTCAAATTCAATGATAGAGCTGACCCGATCACATGAGGAGATGATCTGGGAATTCGGCTTTCTAACCCAACCAGGGTCTAGCAACATAAAAAAATAGGAATTTAAGTAGGCAATAAAAAATGGTAAACTAGAAATAAATACTTAAAATCTTGGTTTTTCTACAATCATAATCATTAAACGTTTATCAGCGAATACAGCTGCAAAAAAAATAAATAGCTTCCATACCAATAACGTGACTTTCAACATTTGCTTCATCTGAAGCGATTGCAGCTAGATTGGAGAGAACAAGCATCATCTACGACAATAAAAATAAGAAAATAAGTCCGGAGAATTGATTTGTTCATTTTTTTGTCCCATTATTAAACTTTTCTTAAACTCATATACGACGAAAAACTTGTTTAAACGTAGCTTTTTAAAACCTCGTATCAGTTTACTTTGCCTTTGAAAAACAAACGCGGGCAAGAAGTTCTTGCGTCTCTTAATTTTAATATTAGCGAACGAACATCGATCAACCTTCCCAACAAACGTACATGATTTTGTACTAAGTAGTTGTTAAGAACATGCTCAGGCTAAATTACTTTAACAATCAGTAATGACATTTACTACCAGGTTCTATAATCCAATTGTAAGCACAGGTTAAAAAATTCCTATCTTGTCATTTTTGTGTAATAGCCCTTAATAAGAACAATTGAGGCTAAAAATAAGCAGAAATAAGTACATCTACCTTCAATTGAAACTTAAACGCTTTTAAAAAATGTATTGAGACGAAGAAATCGTAAAGAAAACGTTATACCATTAATTCAGGAATTAGGTATTAGCACTGGAAGAAAAAAACGAACTCAATCAGATAAAAAAGCAACTTACCTTTTTCCTTCCAGAAAATATACTTTCTTCTTTTGCTAATGATTTGAGTGATAATGCGGCCTGAAAATTACGGACATTTATAAGAAAAGTAGAAACGATATAAAGCTCAATTAAATTAAGTACAACCACGGTATCGGAAACACTTTCTTTGTTACTGTGGAGGTTTCAATCATGGTTCATAGCATTATTCCTAAAGTAAGTACCCTGACTATCAAGCTTGAAAAAAAGACACCATTTACATCTCTAACTAGTTACATTAAAGAATGTCATCCCTGATGGTTGCTACAGTACTAAGTAGTACTAAATTAGGGTACTTTTCCAGGATTCATACCATGCAACTTTCAGGATTCCCAGGACTTTTTATAAGCAATTAACTTAAAAATGTACACTTTAATATTACAGTATGCAAAAACCAACTCTTAAAGCTTAAGATGAGACTGAGATTAAGTTCACAAGTCTAAAACTAAGGGCATAGGAAACCTGGAAAAGACAGCGAAGCATAAAGAAAAAGATAGAATGGATACATTCCAATTCCAGGACACTAGCAAAGCCCATAATATACAAAATATATTAAGATTATATTTGCCTGGGCTACAACAAAATAAAAACAAAAATCGTTATTATGGAGTTTATTGTTTAATAATAAGCACATAGCTTAATAATTACTTAACATGTAGAGAAGATACCTAGAATGTATCCAGCGGTCGGCACGAGGTCGAAACAAGGAATTCGACACCGTTTCTTAATGCTGGAGAGTAATCAAAGCATGAACTTGGCAGTAAAGAATCGCACTATAAGCAATATTACTGTGGCAGTTCTGCTATGTTGCTTAAACATTTAATTAAACACGATCAAAAGATATCATTTCAGCTTTTAAACTACTTGTGGTTTCTACTACAATTACACATTGGCTTCTGATTTCAGAAGCTAACGATCCAAAGCCGGTAATCAGAAGCCAATACTTGAACCAGGAGTAAAGTTTGGTAATCCTATTAAGAAATGTCTTTATGTCTAAATGTTTTATGTATGTGTAGAAATTTATTTATTTAATTATTTATTTATTTATTTATTTACGAATATTTACCCAGGTTTGTCTCTTCAGTACTAATTAGACTGCTATCAATGAGAGTCCTGCCTTCGTTGTGCAACACCTACAATGGAAACCTTTGGCAATTAGCAGCGAGAGGTTATCCTCGCCACTGTGACCGGCAGTGGACTCGAACCCCTGACCCAGCAGGTTACGAGTTGAGTGCCTTAACCACTCGGCCATGTAGTGCAAATAATTGCGATGCTACTTTTAAGAATAGTGGTAACAAATAAAGAATAAAAATGATGAAAACTAAAATCTTTGATGTATTTAACCTCTTTAGAGTTCAAATATTACAAAGATTATTTGAAACAATTCAAAGCAAATTGTGCGCGTTTTTTCTATTCTTTTTCTTTAAAAATGAAATTACCAAGTTAATGATTCTCCATTTACTTCTATTAAACGAACAAATTTCACATGACAATTTCGCACGAGACTTTCTCACTGATAATATTCAATTAATAGTGAAATTAATTTGATTCCCCCCTGAATACACTTCTAATTAGCAGACAGGTAAAAAAATTAATACTATTTTTTCATATAAACTATTTCATAGTTTTTCTCCTATTTGTTGGTGTTTGAAATTTTAACAAAACCAGTTTTCTCATTTGTGTAAATAAACCGACCTGGCCGAGGTAATGCCCTGGGCGTCTTTTTAACTAGGTCTGTCTAAACCAATGATGGTAATAGCTATGTATAATGACTTTCCATTTAGCAGCCACTTCTAATTAAAACTCGCTAACGGTCTCCGCTAGAGAATTGATATCCGAATTTAAGCATTCCGTGAGGATTTACTTTCACAAACGACAAGATTGCTGCGAACGTGCGAGTAGGAGCGCACAATGATTATCTAGGAACAACAATAATTATAAATAAGATTTTTCACTCTCTTATGCCTGACACTGCCGTCCCTTTATGCAACCATAAAAAAAGTATCCAAGAGAATAGGAAATCACAAAATGAAATCCATGTCGAGAGAGAAACAAAAAGCTTACATTCGTGTAATCATCAGCACCAATGTGATGCACCCAACTCAAATAAGGGTGGTTGTCCAATAAGTTTGTGAAATCTTCGTTACGTGATTCCTTTAAGGACAACAAACGACCCCAGTTCCCTAGAAATTGAAATTAAAACAACAATTGCGTACATAAATACAGTACAAGACTGATTTTGTTTCTGAAAAGACATTCAAATTAAACGAAATTGGACGAGGGGTACTTTTATAGGGTGAGAATATTGAGAATTTTACGTTGCCGAAAATCTGGCCAGCAACATTAAAGTTGGTCATAATTTCAATGGTTCCTAATGAAATAATAAATTAAGATAATTAGAGGTATGGGGCATACCTTGCTCCATATACCAATTATACAACACATCCAAAAATCCCTAAGGAGAAAGAAAGTAAAAAAAGGCTTACTGATACTTATACACGTAACCCGGTAATCCGATCCCGATAATCACTCAGAAAAACACGCCTAAGTTCTTTCCCGCTTAATTTTGGTAAGTTCTTACATTTTTTAAAAATATATATCAGTTCTTTTCAAAACCACAGCCATATTTATTAAAGGGTAAGCGGCGGTCAAATTTGGCTTTTTATTTTAGTACTGCGACCTACTTCTCCAAAGCTAAAACTGACCAGTAAAATATAAATGTCGGCATTGCCCTGCTTCGTTACAAACAGTAAAATGGTATGTCGCTTAGGAGGTAAGCAAATATGCTGCTGTTTCCCAGACTAATATGATCAATGATGACTAATTTATTTCTATTCTTAAAACCTTCTTGCACATACATGTAAAATAAAGGTTTAAATGTTATTACCTTTAATACTTAAGCGCTACGGTTTTTCAAAAGGCCATTTTGTCGTAAATATCCTCATATTTTGTTAGCACCACTCACGTTGATTAACAAGGTTTCTACATATAAACAAATTTCTCAAAGAACACTCAACTATTTTCCTGTTTATTATGAAAACCAGGCTTTTTATCACTTGACAAAGAAACTGGGGAGTTATTATTTATTATTACTTGTTCTTTTTTTATTCATTAAAAGCAATCCAAAGAATAATAAAAACCTTTTGATTTATGGATACTATAGGTTTTTTTATAAGAAACATTACCGACATTACAAAAAGAATCGCCGGAATACTATAAGAAACAATAACATTTAACTTTGAAAAAGAAGAATGTTTTTATTGTTTACTTCAAAACTATTATAAATGCTTAAGGAACACAGATAAATAAATGCAGATTCTTATAAACAATGTGTACATGCATTCAAAACATGTCCGTTAACTGTTCAAACGGATTCCTGCATAGAAATATTTTTATAGATATGTTATAGATCTCAAATAGTTCATTTATCAAAATTTCTACCCTTTTCCAAAATAGATTTTAGTTCATGAGATATTAGCCATGAAAATCTTCATTTTTACCTCCATTCATATTTGATCTTCTCGATATTACTAAGACTTTGAACTATATTTCTACAAAAAAAGCACGCAATATATAAACACACCATGCCGGGCGTTACACCAGTCTTTCTCTTTTCAACTGCCAGACAACACAGAAAACTTTCACAGACAAATTCAGGTTTGTAGCCATAAACAGCAAGATGATCCCTATTTGCTCGGCAAGAAATATCTAATTAACATGCCGTTCACTCAATATCTAAGGATTTTTAATTTTTGGATTGGCTGAGTATGTTTGTTCAGATAGTGGTCTCATAGACCACTGTTTTACAATTTACATTGGTGAACTGTTATTCCTCAACTTCTAAAATTCACATCGTAGGAAAGAAAGTTCGGAGCAGTCTAAAACAGCACCTCAGATAATCAACCTTATGACCAGAACTTATAAAGCCATGACCGCGGCCTTCACTTACTTCCCCGACAACTAGCCACCAAAAGTCGACATTTGGGCGCATAAATTTAGTCACAGGTCGTCACGTATTGTTAACATGCTGAAATCAATGAAATTTCGAATATGAGCAAAGGTTAACCTGCGTCAATTGCATAAAAAAACCCGTCATTTGCATAAGGATATTACCTTCGACCTAGTTTAATTTATGCTATGACATGACATAGTTACAGTCTATTAGCTTACTAATGTACTTTAGTTTATTTTAGTATTACTTTAGTTTACTTACCTCGAGGCCAAACTTGATGCGAATGCAATTAGAATCTGGGAGTTGATCTAGGATGTTGTTTGTAATGGCAGTGCCCACCTGGTACAACCATAAACACAGTTTTAACAGACAACCAAGGAAAACCATGTCAGAGGCTTGCTCACATGTCTACTATCAACTGCTGTATAGCAAACCAGCACTGCAAACATCAACAAGGGCTTCTTATATAAAAGTTTGGGCACATTTTTATATCCAAATTACACATTCCTGTCTAAGTCCCTTGGAGCTTCTTCCACCCTATCTATGTTAATCAAAACATATCTATCGTTTAGCGATAGGACGTGAGGTGATGAGCCAGGACGTTTGCTTATGGTAGCTTCGGTTAGTTACTCGATGCGAGGTGGGTCAAACCACTGCACTTCTCCGCCGGCATAGACCCTCACATTTCATTTACTGAAATTAGCATTACAAGTCCAAAATAAATGAGCTTGTTTGAGTCTCTCCCTTAATCAGTTGTATTTCTCTCTACTGGAAAAAGGCTTTGTTAGGTTCGAGTGTTGAGAGTATACATCTCAGATCCAGTCACCCTCGGTTCGTATTATCTAACGGCTAATTCTTACAAGAATTTACGCAACCATTAAAAATGGAGTGCTCGCCATTCCAAGCTATTCTGTATATGTTCGGCGTCTAGTCCAGAGCTACACGAGGGGCAGCATCAAATGGGAGCCTAGACAGTCTTTTTCAGATCACGGGCGAACTGAAAAAGAATTCTTATACGAGGTACAACACTCTACTTTGAGAGGGAAGTTTTTTATGGATTTAATAAGGTTTTGGCGCTCGATTTGACAAAACTTTCATAGAAGTAAAAGAATTTAGCATGAATACTCCCGAAAAAGCCCAGTTGAATATGAAAGAGATGGTATGAGAGATATATATCATATCTTATATGAAAAAACGAGTGAACTGCCTGAAGGTTCCATCAAAGGGCGAGAGAAATGAAATGGTACAACATATGAGAATGAAATGATAAAAATTTCTTTTTTTGGGGAAAGAGGTGCGTCAATTCAGAGACGGTAGGTGTTCACCGTGGGCTCAACCCTTCTCCCAAGCTAAATATAATCTTGTTAATTAGCAAAGAAGTAAAAAATATATTCGTAGCTAGGTCAACTCATTGTCATTAATTGTAATCAACACTCAATTAACTTGCAGTATTAGCATTGTCAATCACCCTGCTTATAATCCATTAATCTTTTAACAAATTAATTACCATATTATTCTATTAGCGCCTAGGTTCACAGCAATAGGCTGTTTTTTGTATTAAGACAATAATATATTTAAACTGCAATAAAAAAGTGATTTCAGGACAAGTATGTTGTTGAGATCTTTAACAGAGAGTTGACAACCAAGTCAATTACATCATATCAAAAATGATTTAAATTGTAACTGTAAAGCATTCTTTTCAATCTTTCAGTCAATCTATCACAAATCAAATATAGATTTCAAACTTCAAAACTTGACAACATCGGAAAAAAGAATGATGAAGATTATATTGTTCTTGTGTATAGCAATATGTATAACATCAAAAGTAAATAACAAATCAACTCAACTTGGTAAGAACTCTCTTTTACTTCTATTCGAAACATCTTTAATTGTGGAGAACGGTTAAATCAACACCATATTTTTCATTAAAATCCATCGTTTGCTTTCCAAATATGTCAGAGTACGCTCGTGAAAACATTGTGATCAAGAATTAAACACAAAGAAATTACGTAAAGAAAATTTAAGAACGATCTGAAATGTCGTTAGTTATTGATTTCCAGTCCGTAAAAAAAAATCTTTATACAGACGATGGAAATCAACAAAGGGAAGGTGATCCGAATTTTCTGAAAGTTATTTAAATAAAACATGGGATAAATTAATTGTGCATGTACTAATAGAAATTAACAATTTAGAAAATTAGTAAAACCCGTTCTATAATTTAAAGACTTACCTAGACTATGTTTACAGTGCTGGATGGAACCTAAAACCTTTGATCTACAAAGTAATGTTTTATCGACTAAGCTATAACCGGCTAACAGGTCACATTTAATCATCCTTTCAATCTTCGTTTTTTTTCATTTTAGATAGCCTAATTGCAGATTTTCTTCTTCTTTACCAAGTGGACGAAGAAATTGCAAGAGCATTAAAAAAGAACACCTTGAGGATTATAAGGAAGTTAAATAGAAATGTTCGTAGAAGGATCTTTGATTTGTCAGGAAGCTTGGTAGAAGGTTGTTTCTCCTCATCATTCTTTACTTGGGATAACAGCTTTGATGATAGCATACAAAAGAGTGTCGATTGCGACGTCGAATTCACGATTTTCGATTTGTCTAAGAAATATCAGCATTGTGTTGTGAATGAAGAGAAAACGGGTTACACCGCCATTTTGTTGAAGGGAGACGATTGCTTCTGTAGAGAATGTTTTTCGTCTTATATTAAATCCGATGCAAAGATACTAAGAGATTCATTGACAGATGAAGAGGGCTACCTTCTATCTTATAAGCTGAAAAATATTGTGGCAGAAGAAAATGATTATCCTTACAATACCGGAAAAAGTGAGAATTATGTTTTTGCTGCTGTGTTGCAGCAAAATGTTAAGAATGTAAAGACGAAAGATCGTAACTTAAGTATCACAAAAGCAACATTTAAAATGTCATATAGCGTATTTGTTAAGGAGAAACTAGCATTGTTACCTTCTCTAGATATGTCAGTGATAATAAAGCTACAGTGGAGGTCACTGTTTATTGAAGAATGGACAAAAAGAAATCGAGAATGGCCAAATATGAAAGATATCACAAGTCTTCTCAATACAACTTATCTTATCAGTAAATCGTCTCACGAAGAGAAAAACAATAAGAAGACGAGAGAATTTCGCCATTCTTTCTCTCGTATAGAACAAAAACTTGTATTGTTACAATCACAACAACAACGGTTGATTTACTATATCGCCAAATCAGTTTTCTACA
>JAUEKX010087657.1:13906-25335 GCA_031834005.1 Dendronotus venustus
CAGAAAGACTTTTTCTGTTAATGAAAGGTGTACAAAAATTTTTTCAAACAATAGTGCCACTTAAAGAGAGGGCTCATGGACCGATGCACAGTTTCCAATGACTTCCAAAGTTACAAATTTCACCAATTTTCGTGTCAATTTTACCGATTTATGTTTGATTTTCTTATAAAATCTCCCGATTTATTCCCGATTTTAAAGTAAATCACAACTCACACGGCCTCTATTCGTCCCAGGGATGCTTAGTTTTATTTTTTTGAGAGTAATAAGTAAGAAAGATAATATAACATATTGTTGACCAACTCACGGCATCGTAGATGATTTCCAAGGGTTGACATACTGCAGTGATGCATTGATCAATGTCCGTCTTGTGCAAGGGGTTTGTTTCAAAAATGAAATCCACCAAAGGTATAAACTCCATCCCTTTACCTGTTTGGAAGTTGACGGAAAAATACTTTAAAAATGTAAAAAATATTCCTACTCAGGCAGGACAGATGATAATATGATGGCACAATATAATGATCCTATTTCAAAAGGAAATTAGTAATAGAGAAACTTTTATATACACTTATGTTTCAAAGTTTTTGTTTTTCAAGTCTTGATAGAAAAGTAAACAAAAAGACATCATTTTATCCACCATTTTGGATTTTGTAGTGCAAGTTTTTATGCAATTATTTTTTAATTTTCCATCATATAGGTATCATTTTGCTGTCTAGGTTTATATAATTTGGAAAAAACAAAAAATTTTCACAATTTACTTACTTTAAAAAATACATAAATGTGTCAAAGGGAAAGAGTTAAAGGACACTACCGATAAATGTTTTTTCTTGTCCGAACCAAAACGCTTAAAGTACCATCACTGTTCCTTATTTAAGTCACCCACTGAGTTTTCTGGTTCCTTACCCGTAACCATCTTCTTGATTATGACAGGAACCTCTTGACCAGATGGCGTCCCAAACAACTTCATCTGCCCAATCTTTGTACACAACCTAAACGATGAAACGATGCTTATGAGACACAAAAGTCAACCCAATGTCCTTT
Source organism: Dendronotus venustus (assembly GCA_031834005.1). NCBI lineage: Eukaryota > Metazoa > Mollusca > Gastropoda > Nudibranchia > Dendronotidae > Dendronotus > Dendronotus venustus. Next base: position 14,945 of record JAUEKX010087657.1, read on the forward strand.
GTATTATCACGCATTAAAATAAAATAACTTGGTCTTAATAACTGCTAGTCAAAATTATATTACATATACGGTATACTCCCGTTGAGTGGGATGCTCAAGGAACCGAGAAAAAAAGTGTATCACTTATCAGGTGTACTACCTAACCGAATGCTTTTTAATAGGGTAACAAAAAACCCAAAGAGACAGTAAAATTCTGTCCTGATAGACTGACGTCCCACGTGTCCGGTGTATCACTTAACGAGAGCATACTTGAATTGTATTATACTAACACACAATTGATAGAAGGATTTCGAACTCCAAGAAAAAGAATAAAAAGGACTTACTTCAATGCTTTAGCGGACGGCCTTTGAGCAACGTCTACCATTATGTTCTCCAAGGAGAAATCAAGGACAGATAGTTCTTTTATGCCCTTAGTATCGTCAATCAAGCTAACGTAAAGCTTTTGCAACATCAATTCAACAGCAATCGCAACATACTACAGTAATAAAAAATCGCAAAAATCAACCAGCAAAAATCGAGGGGAATTTTTTATAAACAAACCAAGATGTTAAAAGTTACCGACAAATACCATGGTTCTATGTCAATTGAAGAAAAGGCATGAATTGGGAAAAGCACATTTAATAATTCCCCTCTTTTTTTTTCAAATTAATTTTTTAAGAAGAATAAAAACTGTTCGCGATTTTGCGAAAGTTTCTTCCTTGCAGAAAGTAAATACCTCTTTAGGGAATGGAGTAACAACTTCATTCTCACTGTAGCCAATAGCATCATATAGTTTCTGCATCTCGGCATCTTTTTCTTTGTTATCGGAACCAATGAGATCTAAGGCAATAAAAAAGATGGATATATCAAGTATTTAATGTCTAATGCTGCTGACCTGAGAACATCATAGATTCAACAAAGTTCTTGGGCGTATCTCGTAGTTCAAAGTTCACTATTTAGGGGTAAATTAATATTTTGGCTTTGACAATAGTTGGACCTGGATTAGACCTGGATTGCGTAGCCCGGGCGTTAATTAATAACCACGATCTAAGAGGCTGATTAGGTGGATTGAACCGGATTGGGTTGAGATGCCAAGTTATAAATAGCTCATCCTGTGTTGGAAATTTTTGGATCGTGTTCATGTGACAAAAAAAACTAACACGGGTAAACTTGGCAAGCCGAGTCAACTTTTTTTCAACGATCAAAACACGAGTCAACCAACCTCAAAACGCATGCGCGTTCACGATTTTGTAGATAATTCAAAAAATTTTGCCACCAAAAAGTCGGGTTAATTATAATCAGTACAATTAAATACAATTAAAAAAATACATGGACTAATTGCTGTGTTACATTACAAATTCAGCATAAAATAATTCGAAAAATAAATTTGAGAATAGCAGATTTTATTGCTTAATTTTGGAATAGGTTTAATTTGATTTACACAACCACTCGAATAGAATGATTGAGACGATGAGAAAACAATTTCAACATTATTGAACCATTGAATAGCTACAAACCTTCAATTTTACTGGCAGTTGATTTTTCTTTTTCTTTTGGTTTCCAAAAGAAGCTGAAGAAACTTCCTTTTTCCTTCTTTCCTTTCTGCTCTTTCAAAAGCTGGCAAAAAAATCAGAAACAATAAAAACAGTGAAAATTCATTAGTTTCAGTGATGAGAATTATATATTTATCGGAAATAGTTAATTATAGTGAAATGTTTTTTTTCTAAATTTTTCTCTTAAATAAAAAAAAAAGACCATTGGAAAGTCTCTAATATGGCAAAGCAAACTTCTTACCTCGGTTTCGGCAAGACGTCTAAATATTGTGATACTGGCAATATTCAATTCATTCTCCATATTCTATAACAGCAAAAAAACAGCTTTAACAGGAGCCACGTTAACAGAGTACCATCGTCCTGTTTCGTCACTATTTTATGAAAATAAATCCACGCGAGATTGATTACTACTCCTTATTTCCCGAGTGAAAGTTCCATGAAATAAATAACAATTGCGGATCGCCAAATCGAAATCGGCAATCGCTGAATTAAGTTTGCGCCCAACTAATCCACGTAAAGGTACTAATAGTTATTCTACAAGGTGGCGGGCTGCCTTACCTCAAGTGCCGACAATATTTCCTTGCTTGGGTTTTTCTGCTTGATTCTCTCCTTATATTTAACTTGATACGTTTTACACAATGTTCTAAAATTTGTGAGAAAGAGAATTCCAATATTATACTAGTTCTGCTACAACGCGACGGTTTTCATCGAAGTGTGTGTGTGCAATGCTTAGAGCCAAAAGTGTAATGATTAACTAAACCACGCAGGATACATTATTTCTCCCAAATCTATTGACACGTATCATTCTTGGGTCAATTTTAAATATCTATGGTAATCAAAAGAAACATACACACCTGTGCTTCTTGATGTTCGCCCAACACCACATTTTCGATCTCCTTTTTACGTCGACCTCCAATACACTTGACATGCAATACTTCCACCTGAAAAAATGTGCATAAAGCAAAATATGATTAACTCCTTCGAATACCGGACAATTCATGGCAATTCCCCGTTGTAGTGTTCAAAACACAGAAGTTCAATCTTCAAATGCCACTCATTTGTCTCACTATGTTGAGTGACACAAATTAAACGTGTTTACCATTATTGGAGAAGGAAATGCAATTGTATTTAACATAAGCCTGAATCATTAAACCTTTACTTTCAAATGGTCAAACGTTACAGGATTTGTAAACACCCAAGGTGTTAACCGACAGAGGCGAACATATGTGTAGGAGAGCAAAAAGACAATTTTATGTTGAGAGTTCTGCAAGAAAATTGTCTTTTTATTCTCCTTCGCAGGTGTTGCTGGCCCTCCCTTCCATGGAGTGTTACAATTTTGTAGCACAAAACCAGAAAATGAGATATCCTTACCAGAGTTTAGCATTTCCGTGAGCCGGTACACCAGGTCTATATTTCCGGAATGGTTGGTTATGGTTCATTCGTTCGAACGACTCGATGAGTTGCACGACACCGTGATATTGACTTCGTGCAACAATTATGCCCAACTCCTCCAACACCAAATCCAGGAAAAACTACGTTAGAAAATACATAAGATTAACGTCTATTAACGTCTTACGACTCCAAACATAACATGCTCATAGACAACAGTGGTCAAAATAAGGGCCGGAAGTTGGAAATTACAGGCAAGACTTGCCAAGACTTATTTTCATATTATTGAAAAACTTCCCGCTGGATATAAAGTCCTTATTTCCACCATCGGCAACAATTCGACGAAAGCTGACGACGGAATATCTGTATTCCTTATAAAAAGAATAAAAATACTGTGTTTTCAAACCTGAGGAATGTCTAGATTGCTGCCAGGTTTTGTATTGATCTTGATTTTCTTGGACGCAACCATAGGGCTTAAAACTAAAAAAAGAATCCCAGCCAAAATAAAGGTAGAGAAACTGCAGAGCACAATGGGAACACCACCTTCAGTGAGGTAATCTAATTAAAGTAGACGCACCATATGACCATTAGCGTAGGTCTACTTACTGTATTTTGTCTTTTCAGGTTTGACCGAATGTGTTGCAATTTGCTTCTTCGAATAATCCTATTGAAGAAAAATTAGTGAAAGTGATCCGTCAAAGACTAAAAGAAGTATAAAATCTTTCCCCTCGAGTGACCAAAAAATGCCTTCTTTTGACTAAATGTTGCAGACTGAACGATTTTATTTTTTCGAAAAAAAAATCAACTGTCGATAACACTCTACTAGCATGTATTTTCTTAAGTAAGTTCACTGAAGTTTGAAAGTTCCTTAGAAAGACTTAGGAACCAAAACACAAAAGGTCCAAAAACACATTATATTCATCGTAATCATCGGATAAAATCTATGTATGGCCTACAAAATATACATGTAATGGACATCGCATTCTCTCAGATCAAGTCTTTTTTTATATCCCAAATTTATCAGTTCTAATCATTAGTTTTAAGTTCTTAAACCTTCATTATTTTTGCCTCTCACTTTCTCGCAAAAAAGCCTTTTTATGCGGCTGGATGTACCTTCGTAAATTTCACATAAAATAAAAAATGGAGAGTAATTTGAATGAGTCAACTAACCAGCCAATCTTGAGTTGACATTTCAGCATCGAAAGGTTCATCATTTACGTTCCAATATAACGCCAAATTATCCAGTTTCACCAACTAAAAGGACAGAGAAACAACAGATGAAATAAATTATTCCATGTTATTTTTTAGTTTAAAGATATATTTAATTGAAAACATTTTTGCTCTAATTGTCGGGTCAAGGACTTATTAAGACCAAAAAAGGGGTTTGCTTATGAACAAAATGTGCAATAGCATTGTTAATATAAATATAAATACATAAATTGTTAATATAGGTAGTTAGAAAACCTTGTGAATGAGAGTGATGGATTCCTTGATAACCTTTGGTACGAAATCTTTATCAGTGGTCTAAAAAGATTTAAAAATTAAATTAAAAGAAAATCTTCGGAATCTGGTCTCGATTGTTGAAACTCCAAAAAGAATATAAAATTTTAGGCAAGGATACAAATAAACTGAAATGTAAGGAAGGGCGGAGTAACATATAACTTTATCTTGTATATTATTGAAATACAATTTTATTGCCGAATTTTTTCCAAGTTGTTTAAGTGCTAAGCTTTTTTTTCAGTTGAGGCTGTATGTGGTGTGGTACTTTCATCTTTTTCTTAGAGAATTCTTATTATGCGTTCCAACCAATAAATCTATCTACCCTTGAACTCCGTCCGCGCAAAACAAAGACTAGGTACGTGGATAGGAGCAGACTCTCTTTGTTTCCAAATGTGCGAAGTACGGGTAAACTAGTCACCAGACCTCTATTTTTCGTTGTTCTATAATAGCAGCCGGGAATGGTAGATAGGTGATAGGTGTATTGAGATGATTCATAATAATGTAAATACTGCTCTATTACACAACATTAGGAAGAAAAAAGATATTTAAAATAATGTGTCGTAAAATTTATATGACAACATCCCTTGCCTTTCTAATTATCAGCGTTTTTTTTTATATATATATAAAACTATAAAACTTATAATTCACTCGTGAAGGGTTCACAATGGTTATGCTATTTTAACATTGCAAAGCGTTCCAAACCTACCAGAGCTGTTAGACTTTCCATTGTCAAACCAACTGAAAACGGGCCATTCAAATCGCTAATCTGGATAAAAGAAATGCAATATAAAAAAGCATACAATTATACAAATCATAAACATGGACACATTGTTAAATACAGATATTTATTTTTTAGGGGGGGGGGGGGAGAAAGAGACCCGTTTTACAATAATGTTTTACAAGAGAGTTGTGGGAGAATGGTTCCATGCAAAACGTTTGTGGATGTGATGCGAATGTGGATGTTTTTAATGGTGACCTGTATATTCTTAATGGCATTTGTAGCTAATTTCTCTCTACTGTGTTCAGCCATCCTCTGCATCATAGGGAAAATAGGATAAAAATGTTAAAGAGGAGGGAGGTTTTGAATATAAAGGTAGTTTATAATAAAAGTGGTTTAAATTGTTGTTAGTTTTTTTAACGTAATTAATGCAGGATTAGCTAATTAATCATTGTTGCATCTTGTTCCGTAAAAAAAAATTTAAATGTCGAAAAAAGGAGTGATAAAACAAAAAGATTCGGATGAAATTTTAGGCAAACTGAAATGTATAGGCTGTAATTTTTATTCTTGTACATTATGAAATACAATTTCATTACCGAATCTTCGTAGCGAATGTGAATGTTTTTTATGGTGACTTGTATATTCTTAATGACATTTGTAGCTAGTTTCTCTCCAAAACTGTCGCTTTCTGGTTTTTTTTCTAGAAATTTGAAAAAAAAAACAATTAATTTTAATTTTAAATTATTTTATATCTGGCAATCAATTATGACCAGATTTTGTTTGTTTTTTTGGTACACGATTACTGAAAGATTCGTTTTTCGTGTAAATCAATTTTTGCCGATATCAAGGCTTTTATAGCGATCAATTTCGCCTAATTTCGCACAGTTGTGCGGATACTGAAAGTTTTATTTTTCGCGAACTTTAATTTTTCGCGGACTTTCGTGTAAACATTTTAGAAAATAAATATTTACTAGGTGAAATGAATACTCGCACATTGGCAATCAAAGGGTAACACACCCAATAATTACACGACTAAAATTCATCACAGACAAATTATCATCATTATAAAAGGGTTTCAAGAAATATCAGAAGCGGATTTAGAAAGTCGACAACACCTGCAAAGGAGAGTTAAAAACTATTATCTTGTAATGTTTCGTAACGAATGATTGCCTTTTAGCTCTCCTACACATGTTTGCCGACCCCCGAGATCATCAGATCTGGACTGGAAAAGTGGGCTTTTCGGGTGAATTTAGCTTCCCGTATTGAGAAGAAATTTGAGGAAAAAGAGAAAAATCCTACGCTTAAAGAAGATTATGGAAAGCATATGTAACCTTTATTTTCCTTTTGTTCTTTCTCTCTTCTCCTTGCTTCTTCGATATTCTCGATTTGCTTTTGCTTATTCTCTTTTTTCTGTTTTTCTTCCTTTTCACCATTGTATGCAATGTCTAAATATTATCAGTAAGAATCAAAGACTGATTCCTAATTTCATCCAGAGAGGTAATTTTGAGTTAGAGAGATTTTCGAATCAGGGAAAACTACTTTCATGCGCGTGATAAAATTGTTGACAAAAAACTTGAATTTACGAATAACTGTTTCAGGAATAAATTGATACAGCGAGTCAACTGTCTAAAAAAAATACAATACCAAAATTAGGTTTGGCAACCAAATGTAAATCTTCAATTTCCACAACTGTTGATTCCGTATATAAATTCTTCCATGGGATTGCCAATACAAGCTTTCCTGAATAATATTAAAAAGAAAGGAGTGATTTAGTTTACATCAATAAGAATATTATAACGTGCATTAATCTTGTAAAGCTTTACGTGGAGTAAATAAAGCGAAAGGTTCTGCGTATAGAAATGTTATCGTTATTAATATGTTGAACTGAACTAACTGGAAATGAATACCCATTCCAACCTGAACCTTGTGAAACTGACGGAAGTAAAGGCTGCAAAAACAATTATGACCGACAAATAATTTAAAAATCAACAAAATTTTAAGGAAAGGCAACAAAGGTTGGGCGAATTTAACCTTTTCAGTGCCGATGGCCGATTAACCGGCTATTTGCGGTCCGGAACACCATGCATACCTCCGGTGTCCGTAACTTTTGATCACTTGAAAATAAAAATCATGTCCATATCAAAGAGAAATAATATATTCCTTTCGAATGGTGATAAATAAGTTTGCTTTGACCAACACAGCGACCTTGAGTGGCAATTAACTTTTTTTATTATTGTGTTTTTATTATGTTATTAATTAAAAGTTGAATTGAAAAAGAAATTACTTGTTAATGTTTTCGAGTTTTTCGAAAAAAAGCTGGCATCCGCCACTTAAAGGGATAAGGAACTTTAAACTATATGTAAACAAAAGAAAACTATGACAACTTACCTAGGTATCCACGAACAACTTTAATAGGTAAATCTAAATCGTCCTAAAGAGATATGTAAAAACGAGAATTATTAAGTGTATTGGCCACTGGGAAGATTTTAAACATGTGTTTCGGTGTTTTCAACACAGCTTTCAAGAAAACAGTTTTAAAAACAGCTTTTATTTTTGGTATTGGCCACTGGGAAGATTTTAAACAGGCGTTTCGGTGTTTTCAACACAGCTTTCAAGAAAACAGTTTTTTAAAACAGTTTTTAATTTTGGTATTGGCCGCTGGGAAGATTTTAATAGGCGTTTCGGTGTTTTCAACACAGCTCTCAAGAAAACAGTTTTTTAAAACAGTTTTTAATTTTGGTATTAGCCGCTGGGAAGATTTTAACAGGCGTTTCGGTGTTTTCAACACAGCTCTCAAGAAAACAGTTTTTAAAACGCCATTTTTTTTAATTTTTGACGACATTTCGAATAAACTTTTTCTTTTTCACCAAGAGCAATTGCAATATCGTTTTTCTATTGTTTTTTTAGCTAAGAACTAGGAAGAATCGTTTAATTGATGCATAGGCGACTGTAACTGTTTATGTATACGTGAATACATTTTTTTTTATTGAAAAGCTAGGAGAAATGTATAGGGAATATGAATAAAAAAGATTCGTTTTTTACGCTTTTACAACCAAAACTTAAAAAGCAATGGGAAAAAAAAAAGTTTTTAATTAGACTTTTTTGTTCAATCAAAATATAGCTTTTTTTTTTTTAATGCTCTAATAACGCTCTCCTTTAAAAAACATTTCTAATGATACATCTCATTGAAAAATTGACCCCGGAAAACAACCCCCGAGAAAATTCTAATATACAATATTAACTTGTAACCATTTTTATGTTACTTTTTAGTTTTTATTGTAAAAAAAATTGATTGTCATTGCTATTTTATTTTCCTTTCTTTAAAGTATCATTAATGTTTAAACTCTTTACTATTAACTATAATAAATTAGTTTACAAAGAACCCTTCTTTGGGAACAATAGAAAAATATTTTCAAGAGAAAAAAGATTGTTTAGACTAATTTGCATATGCTGAATTTTTTTTTTTAAATTTATAACATTTTTATTTTTCACTGAGCCACTCCTTTAAAAAAAAAACCAGCAGGGTCATCTCTACAATAGTTAAAGAAGGTTGCCACAGACGTCATGGAACAATTTTTTTATATTTATGGGGATTTAAATAGTTTTAATAGAAGACGACTTTGGTTTTAGATATTTTGTTTAATCTTTCGTAATGCATGCTCAGAAAGATTTTAGAATTTTATAACTTTCTTTAACACCTTTTGATTTCTCAGTTCTGTTTTTTCTCGGATCAAAAGCTGATAATTTTTAATTTATTCTTAACATTTTACCATTGTTGACGAGAAGTTCTATATACCTGCACGTTACTTTACTTGGAACACAAAGCAATTATCTAGCGAGAAACACGGCAAGATAATAGACCTTGTCGGAGTTTTCGGAAATTGTTAATCACGCAATGCATTCTGGGATCGTCTCGGGGATAAAATCAAAACAAACGGCCATCATGGGTTTATTATTAGTAAATCTTCAGCCAAAGAGCAGTCAGTTCAGTGAAATAAGTATCAAATTCTTTGTGATTTATAACTTCAGAACGCCTAGGCATGGTTAGTTGGCTGTCCCTACGAAACATCATACCACATGGCCATTTATCGCCTTAAATCCATCTATCTAAAATTATCCCTCTCCCCCTTATGATGATCAAGATCATGAGATTCCCAATTTAGAGGAGTCTTCTTCTAGATGTTACCCTAGATCTATGTATATATCATGTCGCGAGAAATCAAAGACTGCTAGAAACGACTATAAAGCAACAACATGGAAAAAACAATTTGAAATCAATGAAATCAAGGAAAAAGTTAATATCATTTTATACAGGCCTTCAACTGTATGCAGTTTTTCAATGATTATATGAACGTTTAAGGGACAAAGTACCTGGGATTACATATCATATGCAAGCAACAACAAATAAAGAGTCTTCTGGGAAAAAACATGGACCAAAATATCAGCTATCTGGTGAGGAAGAAATGTATATGACTATACTGAAAACAGACTTGGACTTTTTGACAAGACAATTTGGTGTATAGATTTGGAATCAGTCAAAGTTCAATTTCAACTATTACAACAAAAACTATTTTCCAAATTGCTTTTCTGCTTGACCCAATACTATTGCAATATTAGATTGCACTGTAGGGTAATAGAAAAACTAAGCCTTGCAAAAGCACAAACTCAAGACATCATAAAAGTCATCATAAAAGTAAAAAAATACTGTTGAAAGAGCTATTGCCCGACTAAAAGATTTATGTATTATTCAACCCTAACACTGTCTATTAAATGTCCAACAGTATCTTTCATGTTAATTTCAATTTAATTTGATCATGTTTCACCGTACCAAATCTTAGTTCAGGAAATATAACATGTTTATAAGCAAAACCTGCTTTTTTAATAGATATGCATATATATTTCCATAGGCTGCTCTCCAAAAAAGATTCTTTCCACAAATTGACCGTTACTCGTACATACATAAAAAGTCACACCAACTTCCTTTCGTGCAAAGCATGTAACAGCTTTACCACTTTGTTTTATCCAATAAAATTTTCTATATTCTTATATATAATACAAAGTGTCAGGAAGAAATGAAGGTGCAGCAACCCAGTTGTCAATCAATTTATTTGGATGGGGAAGTGTCACTAAACTGTTTTCTATTGTCAATTCACCTCTGTCCTTTTTGATGGTTCACAATTCTTGAGCTGCATATATCAGTTTGAACAAATTGTAAGTTCATTATGAATGTTCAAAAACATTTCTATAAGTTT
>JAUEKX010087658.1:0-12661 GCA_031834005.1 Dendronotus venustus
CAAATTGTTTTTCTGCTCTCTAAATTTGTGGCTTATTATAAATGTAAGAAAATAAAATAATATTAAAATTAATAATAACCTAATGTAATATTATATTCGTTTTTTTATTTACATATTTATTCGTAACTTGGCAAAAATAATAGAAACAATGTTTTTTATTACACACAAAATATTTTCATGAAAATAAATGTTACTTCACCATCAACCATAGCTTTCTTACATTAAGATTTTTTTGAAATTTTCTAATATATTAAAACACTAAAGCAAAATAAAAATAAAAATATTATCATTGCTCCAAAAATCATTATCGTTTCAAATTTGATAAAATTAGCACAATGCAGAATACGATGTTGATATTAAAAAAAAGAAGTATTCTGAGCCTGGAAAAAAGCTTATTACGATTTGCATAAAATTAAAGTTCGTAATTATATACTAAAAATAAGCATTTGTATTTGTATGTTCAAAATCATAATAGAGGTTAAACTCTCTTAATCTAATGCTTAAATAAATAAATGTTGTCCTCACATTCTTGAACTATTTAGTTTCATAGCTCATTATGCTCTGTAGTTTCAAGGATAAAATTTGTTTATCTTTTGATTTAAAGGACAATATTTTATGATCGACTGCTTACGCTATAGCAGTTATTGTTGAACGTTATCCCTGATTATCATATCCTCTTGAACCATAAGCATATTCCATATTTGTGTTTAGTAGTCATGGTGTTGTATGACCTCATTTTTTTGTTTTAGTTTGTCTAAATGAAACAAAGAGCACAACTCAGTTGCAATGCCACCAAAGAGGAAAAGAAAGACAGCTAGTCAAGATCAAACATCTAAAAAGTTCAAGCAGGCTGATGACAATAACATAAGGTACAAACAAAATATGTGATCTTCTCTTGCTTTTATCCAACAAACAGTCATATAATTCATTGACAGAGAAATACGGGGTTTCCTTTTTCTCTCCATAGAAGCTATATTTAATAATGTTTCTAAAGTTTATGATTATGAGAGGAACATTTGTTTTTGATTATCATTATTAACTCGAAAGGGGTTTCCCCATAGACAATTATAGATGATTCTTTGTTTACAACTAGAAAGAGAAACTCAAACCAGAGTAAGAATTTTTTTATTGAATTGTTTGACCAAACTTTCTGTTGAATAAACAGCCATAGTTTTTTTATAGTTTTTTTTTCATAACGGAAGATCTAGAATATAGTGTCTACATTTCGTTTGTGTTGTTTATTATGTCTTATACTATTGTATGGTTCATCATGATCCTTAGTCAGTTTAGTTTCTTTTCTTTTTAAAGTGGAATGAATTTGATGAGTTCTTAAGTGTTCAACATATGTCTCTTCTTACAGTATTATGACTGCCAAATCAACTTTTCTTTAGTAGCTTTCACATAACGCATATAAATCGTAGCTTCCCAAACTAATTTCTTGATGTGAAATTTTCTTTCAGCTCAATGCAGAAATACTTTAAATCGGCGCTTAACTGTGTGGACATGCCATCAGGAAAAGAACATGCATTTTCAAACAAACGATGTGAATCATTTTTCTTCAAATATGCAGGTTTGATATGAATATGATTATACATTATTTTAATTATATATATATTATTATTATATGATTTTCCTTCAAAACGTTTTAAAACTGCAATAGTATATTATGGTGTACAATATTGTTTTGGCTGTCAGGTAAGTAGGAAATTGAGTGGATTTTTGTCACTCACTCGTGTTTAAAATATGGGGCCATACTTTTATGACCTCTGCCAGGGTGAATATTTTGTCAGCTTTCGTAAGGTAGCTCTGTAAAACACAAATTGCGACAGTATATGGTTTATCAATTTGTTTATGTTTTTGTTTGTTTGTTCGTTTTAGATTCGCACTCAGCGAACGCAGTGGTGGGACCATATGGTGTTGAGAAACTTTGTCAAGACATCGAAGTACAACCAGAAGATGTATGTTACAATTGTAGTCTCTACTGCTATTCTAAATTTGGGGATAATATATAAATAATAAGTTAGACTTTAAGCGCCAGGAGTCCGGGCTAGTTATAGTTATACACTTTTGTATTCTAGTAAGCTGTTTATGTATTATTTTTGTTTATTTATTAAAAAAATATTATAAGCTATATCGATATAATGTTGTTGTTAATAATAAATTAATTTTGGTATTATTAAGTGGTATTAAAATTTCTTTTGTTTACTCCCTTAAAATACGAAAGAAAGTTTTTATTTGTTAAGAACTTGCTTTGGTGTTGAGTACCGAAAATAGCCTCCGATTATATTTGTTCAACACTGATTCAGATTGTTGTTTTCATTCTCATCATAGCCCACTCTCTATATCCACCTATGTCTATTTTAATCATGCTTGTGGCTTTTCAATCCAATCTTTCAGATAGTGATGTTGGTGTTATCCTGGAAACTCGATGCAGAGAACATGGGATATTACAAACTCAACGAATGGAAAACAGGGATGACTTCAATAGAGTATGTGTTGACATTATTGTTTGTTTGTTTGTCTGTTATAATTTTTCTCTGTACTTCATAGTGAACCTGTCACCTAGGATTCCTGAGAAATCCTTCTAGTAAAGATCCTAGGTAATTACCTAGAAGTAAAGAAAGCCGCACTCCCAGTCCCCACCTCAAAAAAAAAAAAAAAAAAAAAATTTTGGACAGACAATTACTATTGACATTATCCATCATAAAGTAAAAAAACACAACTGTTTTAATCATTTTTTGGCAAAATTGTTTATGCAAGATATAAATAAATTTAAAATATAAGCTCTTTTCGTGGGGGTTATTTTGTATCGAATTTTTTTTTTTATAAAACCTAAATAATGGCTTTCATAAATTTAGTGGTTCAAACCAAAGTTCAGTAGGCTGTCATTTTTTGAAAAATGTTTTAGAAAGCAGCATATCAGTGCACGTGTATTATTGTCTATATTTGGAAATAACTAAATTATCTTCTTGGCAAGCCGGAAATAATCAAAGTTTACGAATGCCATACAAATGAACCCTTCCAATTAATGTTATATTGCTTCATTACGTCATTAAGTACTTCAATTGACGCATTGCTTGATTAAGTTATTTTGCCATCAGAAAGTTAAGTTGTTGCATAATACGTTTAAAATTAATTAATCAATATATTTATAATTCCGATTAAACTTAAACTTACCTCGTCTTTATTCAATTCGTATATCTTTAAACTTTATCAGGTGAAGTTTTTAAAATTTTGAATTATGTTGCCCATCATATGTTACATAAACGTATTATACTAGCAAGGAAGCCCGTGACAACATACCTATGTACAGTATTTCCGTTTTAGCTTGTGTTCCTTGCATAAATAGCCTTCTTTCGCTACTGTACCAGAATTTTGCGTTGTACCCATTACTCAACTAACCAAAGTTTCTTTTTCTATATTTACGAAACATTTTTGTTTTATTTCAGATGTGACTCGATACAGAAACTGAAGAACAGGGTACCCTCACTTCGGTCAATGCTTAAAGACCCCGTCACCTTCAAGAAGATTTACAGATATGCTTTTGATTTCGCAAGAGTAAGTTAAGAGCAAGAATTGTTGTTTTTTTTCACTGGCTTAACTTTAGAACTCACAATTTGTGTTCATTACTAATCTTATAACAAACTTTTATGCGTTTTTCAAAAAAGAAAACCTTCATTCAAGTCAAATAGGGAGAAAAATCTAGATATAAAATTAGCAAATGTTTACAGTTTCATGTTATGCCGCGTATAACCAAAACCAAACCACTATAAAATTATCGAGTTAAATTATTTGGAGAAAAACAAACAAAAACAACAACAATAATAATGGGAGCTTCTACTCAAACGCCTTTTATAGCCATATCATAAAGAGACAACTCGAACATAAAACAGGCTGGTAAAAATGTTTACGAAACGAGCCCCGGCCATCTTTTATTTTCACTGGACACACGGAAAGTTAAATTTTTCCTTACAAAATGCGTTTTTAATCAAGATGTAAAAAAACTTAACTTAATCCAAGCTGGTTTCGTTTTGGTTTGGTTATTTAGAAACCGGGTTTGGGTCCAATGTAATAGACCCAAAGGGTGTTTCAATTAGCGTTTTTTCCACTTATCGAGAGTTCATTTTGTTCACTTTTATTTCTTTTTTATGCTAGGATAAAGACCAAAAAAGTCTTGATATTGACACGGGGAAAGCAATGCTGCAGTTGCTGTTAGAAAGCTGGAATTTGATAGCAGATTTTGTACAATTTCTTGACGTAAGTCAGAATTTATTGTTAATTGTTTTGCTGTTTTTTTAGTACAAAATCTACAGTGGTCGAGAGTTAATGATGAAATTGACAATAAAATCTGGTGTCTCAATCAAGCTACGCAGTGTGCTTCTTCGTTTTATCTGTTCTTTTCTTTTACGTTTGTATATTATATGAAAATTTCAAGTGATGAAAAATTTAACGCATCAGTCTGGACCCAAACATTCCTTTGTACATTATTGAATGTTTTTTTGTTTTGTTTCAATAGCAATCAAAATACAAGATAATCAATCGCGACCAATGGAACAGTTTATACGAATTCATCAAAACAATTAATTCTACAGACTTTGCTGGTTACGATCACGAAGGAGCGTGTTAGTATCATACACATACACATATATCTATCTGCTCGAATCCATCATTTAATGAGAACAAATTCCATTAGAGAATAATTTGTTAGACTTTATTACGCCGGTTCTTGATAGCGTCATTTTCGGCACCTTTAGCGTAATTAGGGCCCGCGTAATGAGGTTTAATAGTGTAATTTTAGCATGGCACCAAGATATTATAACAAAGTAGGCAGGCTAAAATCTCAACTGATAAACAATAAAAAAAACTTCTCGAAGTAACGATTTTGTCCAATACGAAAAATTCGACCAATCTCGATTATAACACTTACTTAAATACAAAAATTTCTTCCTCCAGGTCTCAAGGGACAGAGTCATTAGTTTGAGATGGGTAGTCTACTGCACTCATTCTCTTGCCATTAGACCGGTGCAGTGTTGGTTCGAAAAAGAGGAGATGTGTGATAAAGCACACTGTACTATAAAAAAAGATATAGTGCAAAATGTGCAAAACACAGTTGTTATTGCTAACAAATAAAAGGAAAATTTAAATTTTATTCATCTGCATGCTTCATCCTAATTTAGAGCCATAGTTATAGCATCCCGCATTTATCATCATTCTTTTTTTCTTGTTTATAAACAGGGCCAGTGATGCTAGATGAGTTTGTTGAATGGTATAAAGATCGAAACAATATGTCTTAAGAAATGAGAGATGCAAGAAGATATATGTTGAGATTTAGTGACCGTTTGGTGTGAACGATGGGAGTGATGTGGATTTGACTGCCGGTTTTGTTCAACTTATTTCCCCATTCTTCTTTCCATTGTGCTCTTTTATACGGGGTGAAGTGAAAGAAAATACGTAATAAATCCTGATTGTTTTCAAAAACAAACAAACGAAGGTTTGTTCAAAATGGTTTGGTTGCATTCTGTTTGTATGTATGTATCATATGATAAAGAAAACTATTATTATACGATTTGTAAGAAAAAAGGTTTTTACGAAGAAAATATTTTAAGTTACTATGAAATCTTCGTTATAATTTGCTTCTTTTTTCTTTTCTTTTTTGAAAAGATTTGAATAAATTGGGATTGAAATTTGGTTGGGTTTTCGTTTGATAAAAAAACTATAAAATTACATGAAATTTTCTTTTTTGGGATATCTATTCATGACCTACTCTTAGCCTCTGTTCGAAGACTCGTTACAATTTTACCATGTGGTTAAATCATCTGTGATACTGGTGCAAAATTACCCTCTCGGATTCTTGTTCATTTATGCAAGCTTCAGCATTTGTATTCGTTGAAAAACAATTGAATACAGGCGTATTTTTCAGGGGTGTATCAACATGCAGGTCAGGTGAGCGGGTCCCTATTTCAACACAAAACCTCTCAGTCCAATAATGTTATGGAGTATTTTTATATCTCTTTTAAAAAGCGTGTTTTACGTCGTGCTTGCTGCGTGCCTTCCCAAAAAAAATTCAGATCCATCAAAATAACTCTCCATTAATTAAATTAAGTGACAATTCTTTTAATCCATATTCGTGAACGGAGATACTGAGTGTGAAATGATGAACCTTGACCTCTATTCAGCGTTATAACGAAGAAAGGTTTGTAAGGTTTGGTTTTGTATTCTCATCATTCAATTCATTTTACGGAAAGTAGTTAGTATTGCTTGTCAGGTTTATACGTGTTGCTCAAGATTTTAAAGGATACTATACACAAACACTATTAAAAAGGATAGCTTTACAAGAATCATTTAGAAGAGAAACTTGTTATTGGTAATTTTTCATGGATTTGTTTATAAAAATCTATACAGCATTTTTGATCACCAGTTTTGGAGTTGTTTAGCAAGCCTCAGAGTTGAATTATTTTGTTGATTTGCTAATTCACCTCCCACACAATACAATTTGCTGTAGTCGTTTCGCACTTCGCATTCTCTTGATAATACCCTTCTAAGGCAGTTAAATCCTTATTCAAATTATTGAATGTAATGTTGCCTCGTTTATCCTATAAACTTCAAAGGTAAACTTTCAAACGAATTTAGTAAGCCAACATCGAGATATTCTCACCATTTGTACGTGTGAAGATTCAAGTATGCTGATGGTTAGACTTTTTGTTGTTTTGACTGTCAAACTAGTGATAGGTAGTTTTTTATATTACATAGACTTACATTTTTTTTAAAGAATATTGTATGAAAATGTTGAATCGGCTTAAACTCTCACCCAACTTTTTTCATGAAATGCATGAATAAAACCCAAAACAAGTAAATAAAATCGAAAAAAAAGAGATCAATATTAGTTCTTATAATATATAATTTATAAATAATTTTTAGGGCAAATAGACAGGTTTTTTGTTTTGCTTTAAGCGAAGGATTATATTGTGGTCTAGCAGATAACATTCTTTTCAGTGATGTTTAGCGAATTCTATTTCTATGTAAACGAATAAAAAAAAAATTATTTCCTTTTGCATGGTGCATCTTGTTCGACATTTTGTTCTATTTTTTATTTCATGTCTTTGCTTTCTTTTTTTTCAATACGGAGCCGCATCAAAAAACATAAATTTCTATTTTTCTTTTACGTTCTTATTATGTAGTTGAGTTTGGAGAAGAAATGGAAGAAATAATGGTATACTTGATGAATATTTTCTTGTAAATATCGAATAAAATTGACGAGGATTTGATTTAGCGAGGATGAATTCTAAAAGAAAATAAGTTCCGATACCAGAAGAAAATCTTCGCTGTAAAAATAATCTCCGCAATTTTACCGGGGCTAATTTCTGCGATTGAAGTGTTTGATCTAACGATTAAATGATCTTTTACGATAAAATAGTTTTGGGATACTTGTCAATTCACTACAATGTATTTATTTTCTGTTAAGTTTTTGCGATTTATCAATTTCCCATAATCCTCGTAAGAGGGTTTTACAGATCCTTTTTTAAAGAAAACATTTTTAGTAATCACCCAGACGGCACACAACGTTAAAACGACGTCATGCGAACGTTGTTACGACATCAAAAAGGTAAAAACAACTTTCTGGGGCAATGTCTCTTATGTTTCGGGTCATTTAGGCTCGTTCTATATTTCACCCAAAAGACGAAGGAAATAAATGAAGAAAAAAGACTTGGTTATCCTCAAAACAAAGTGGAATATAATACTCATCTCTACGGAGGAGAATAGTTTCAATAAAAATAATGGTATTGCCATGTAAAAATTTTCTCCTTCGCAAATGTTTGACTAGGTCTAAATAAGTCTCATTCATGAAATTCCTTACAGATGAACTGGATTTGTGACGTCATATAGTATTTAAAAGTTTCGTTTTCGAAGTAATACCATTAACATTATTAAATACCCTAGTACATTGTATTGATGCCAGCTCTTAAATATTGACTTAATGAATATGTACTGTGCACTCTTCAACTATCACCTATCATATTATCATCATACTATCAACAAAGTATTATCATGAGTACAGGGTGACTCATCATCATACAATTAGTAACGATTATAAAATTAAATTTTGTGTTACAACGCAACAAACCCAATAAACACCCAGTAATAGATTTTCTAGTGAGCTGCCCTGTCCAAACAAGCATGTTATGTAGATTTATTTTATTTAAATGCGTTGTAATGTGGTGAATGAAGTAAATTAGTTATGCGCTCTCTCACCTCAGTGTCTTTGTGACACTGTAAAATTTTGTGGGTATCCAGGCATGGTTTAGAGCATCTAGTTAGTTGTTTAGAGTGTCGACAAGATCTGCGTAGGAGAGGAAAAAGGCAATTATCTTACAGTGTTTCTCAACAGATAGTTAACTTTTTGCTCTTCTACACAGTTCGATCTGACCGGCGAAAAATTGAATTAGATGCAGTCTTGAAAAACAGTGCAGATATTTGTTGAGATTTAGTTTTGATATACAGTGAGTCAATACGAGAAGGCTGTCAGCCATCAAGAGGTGTTAAATTCCTATCCTAAATCTAAAACAATCCAAAGATTTTATCGCGAGCAAATTCCTTGTAAACAAGATTTTGAACAAATCATTGTTTTCTCGTATTAAAGTAATCGAAGCAAAAAGTAATGTCAATTCGTTAAGTATTTGTCTTGATGTCATCGACGAGATCAAATATTGGTTTTCTTACTAAAAAAATGATACAGAAAAAAAAGGAGCTTCTAGCTCTTGATCCATTCAAAAGTTTGTTGTATATACTATGTGTTTGCTAACAGCTCTTTATGATGTTAAGCTTTCGAGTTTTGAAGAGGTTTTTGACATACACTCGTTGCTCTTCAAGTTTTGTTGTTTTTAACGGGTAGCTGAGAAGATGTGTAAGTGAGAGACTTTTCAAACGTCTTTTCTCCCTTCACCCCGAGTTTTTTATTTTTTTTTAGCCCCAAATATAAAAAAAGAAGAAGTTTTATGACCATGCCGCTGAAATGGATATTTGCTTTCTTCGTCATTACCAAAGCTAACACAGAAGGTATGTTTCACCAATTAATTTCCTCGTGATTCAAGATGTGCAGATAAAAGATATGCCGGCCCACAATGTTATTTTAGTGTCGTATCAACGTCTATGTAAAGACGTACGTCAAGAGCACACGGCACCCTAATAAAATTATTTTTTTTCCACTTAGGATCACCGTTATACGATTTTTGAACGTTTATATTAAACCTTTAAGTGTCCTTTCCAATGGTGGTAAATATAGTTTTGGCCAACTACAGTGTGCTTGAGCGTCTTTTAGCCGGCATACAACATCAGAACGACGTCGTTACAATATTATTTTTACATTTTGACGTCGTAACAACGTTCAAATGACGTCATTCTAACGTCGTTGTGTCAGCTGGGCTGTTTGTAAAAATCTATGTAACGGACATGGGCTACTTTCTTTCCATATTTTTTTATCCTTTTAGCTTCATCCTAAAATAAGCAGGGCTAATTGATTCAAACTATTTTGACATTATTGATTTAAATTTAAAATATTATATTACTTCAACAAACAAAGTATTAAGGGGAAATTAATTACAATACTCATTAAAAGATTCCATCGAAATCTTCCAGTGTGTTTGATTTAAGTAAATTGATCACACGAAATAACGAAGACTGATTAAGTTCTCCTTGAAAACTTAATAGTGGTTTTAACTTTCAAATCCCGAGTAAATCTCCGCTTTCACTACTTTCTAGTGTCCCCCTCTGTACTGTTGAATAACCAAGTGGAGGCAGGTCTAGGATGCTGCAAACATATGCGTAGAAGAGCAAATGGATAATGATGACCTGAGAAACACTTTAACATAATTGTATTTCCACTCTCCTTCGCAGATATTGCCCGTCCCTCTAGCTCCACCTCTGGTTGGGGGATCAATATTTAGCACGTGACGGGAGCATTTCATAAAAAAGGTTTCCTATTCCACTCCGATAGTTTTGACAAAAAAAAGCCACAAAAAAGGCCATTGAATTGGCCATTGTGAGTGAGCCATGCACTGCCTGATTTATGTATAATTTTACCAAATATCTATGAATCTACCTGACCAAGAACTCCAGTTTTTCCTTTTTTGATTTGATATAGCTCGTTATCAGTGGACGTCTTGGTCTCGCCCTTCACAATGCAGCACGACGTGTGGACAGGGCATTATTTCGAAAATACGAGAGTGTAAACCGGTCGACGAGAACAGTCGCGTAGAGGGCGTAAATGATTGCCGCGGTCCGGCCACGCTGGAAGAAGTTTGCTTCAAACCTCCATGCCGTGATGGTGGTGGTAAGTTGAAACTGGCAACTTAAGAGGACGCTGAAAAGATATTTTTCGTTTTGAAGTTTTATATTTTAGCCTGCGGTATACGATCTGACTGGATCAGATTAGATGGGATTCGAAATAAATTCTCCTAGGAGTTTTTGGAACGATATTTATCCTAATCATAATCTTGACAAAGAAATTATATAGAGCCAAGGCTATATTTACTGGCAAATAAAAAATTAGCTACGAGTTTATTAACTAAAAATTATCTTGTTATTATTTTGTAGAAACGAACAGGATGTGCAACTGTGGGTGTAAACTCACCAAAGGCAGTGGTAGAATCTCTTCAAAGTTACCGAAAAACAAGAATTTTTGCCATTGGGTCATCAAAACCCAACCCGGCTCTTCCATCGTACTTTCCATTGATAGAATAGATAACTTCGACTGGACGAGCGGTGGTGTTTACATCACGGCGAAAGAACACGTTCACAAGTATACCGACCAGTTAGGTGATAACCAGATGCGTCATCAGAAGTTCCCAATTGTTATCAGATCTGAGAGCAACACGATGAATGTGACACTCAATTATCATCGGTCGGCAAACGTATCGAGACTAGTAGAGATGGAAGCTTCTTATATCACTAAGCTAGGTATAATATAAGATCTCAATCAATATGGATTCCGAATTCTCTCTATGAAGGAGAGCTAGAGATCAATTTTCTAAAAATTTTAAATCATTTTATCAGTAAAACTGAAGGTTTTAGTTGCTAGCCCAGTCTGGTCAACATTCTTTTGAGTAATGATAGCCATAGAAACAGTCGTTTTATTTTTTTACTCGGCATGAGAACGAGGCGGGATATGTTCAAATAATATAATCGTCATGTATATACCTTTAAACTTCCACTACGATATGGTAGGATAATTCTTATCTCGGTTGACTGACTTGATATTCAATGTTTTTTGTATATAGAGAATTCATCGGCAGGCAAGAGCAAAAGGTCTGGCTTGAATATTCCCGCCATTTCAGGGATTGCAGCCTGTGCTCTCATCATCTTCATTGCTTCTGTTATTATCACATGCCGAAAGCTGAAGAATAAATCCGGCGAGGAGCACCTACAAGAGGAATTTGAAGAATGCTCCTCGGTTTCGGGATCAAATCGATCTTCTGCTGCCGGACGCCACATAAAATTTAACGGAAATTCCTGTTACTCAACTCCTCCTTATAGTACTGGAACGGCATTATCAGCGGCTGAGGAAAGAGACAGACTTTTAGCAAACGCCAATAATGAAATGTTTCTACACCAGCACCAACACCAGCAACAGAAAGAAACCGGTAGCATGATTCATAGTATTCAACAAGCAACCGGGTTTTTACCGGCCGGTCAAGCGTACATAAATTGGCCGGTACAGCATGGACAGATTATTCAACCTGTACAAATGGTACATACGCACCATCCTTCGCGTCCTCACTCCCCGGTTTCAATACAACAACTACCTCAACCAACTATTAACTATATGATTAAACAAACACAGTTGAATTATAACCGAAAAATTTCCTTTGATCAGCACCAAGCTATGAATCAGCCAACTTACGAATATGCTGCTAGTGCTACCGAGGGATAAATAATAAATAATAATCCCAGTCGACACACAACGTCAGAACGACTTCGTTACAACGTTGTTTCTGACGTTTTGACGTCGTAACAACGTCCAAATAACATCGTTCTGACGTTGTGTGCCCGGCTAGGAAATATAAAATATTTGGTGTTTATAATTATTGTATATTTTTTAATATAAAGTAAAATATGATTTGTTCTGATAATAATTTGAGAGGATTTGTCAAAACAAAATTAGACAATAATAAATAGAATGTTGTAATTATTTTTGAAAAAATATATATATATATTAGAAGACATATATATATATATATATACGCATCAGAAAAGAGACAGCAGAAGAAGAGAAAAATCGAAACATTATTGTAATAGATGCTGTCTTTTTTCTAATACATATATAATATTTAAGACGGAAGAATGCTGTTATAGAAGACATATATAATCGTTAATTTGTTTGATCGATTCTTCACTACAACCTCTATGCTTTTTTTTACCTGACATTGCATATATACTTTTTTATTGTTCACATTTCTAGGGAAGAACCATGTAAATTATGGAACTAAAAATAAATGGTTATTATTATTATTATCATTATTTTATACATATATATATATATATATATATATATATATATAAAGAATATTTAGAAGACATATATATATATATACGTTTACGTTTAAGAAAAAACAACAGTTTTTTTGATACTCAGAGTTTCATGCCGTCCTTTTTGGCGACAATCTTC
>JAUEKX010087880.1:0-10392 GCA_031834005.1 Dendronotus venustus
AATAGATTGCGTTCTGGTCATGGTCGATATGCTAGTTTCATGAGAAAAATTGGTCTCTCAGAATCAGAGCTTTGTGCGTTCGGCGACGTGCAAACACCCCATCATGTACTTACATGCGAAACCCTTGGTATTAGGGGCGATATTGGTACAGTTGATGAAGAATTCAGAGACTGGCTGTACACAAACACTTCTTTGAAATTGTAACTTGTGAATTTATTTGAATATATATATATAGAAGTATGCATAAACTTCTCTTGATAATCTTTAACTGTAATTTTGATCAGAAATTTAAAATATGTAACAATATCAGCTAATTGTGTTATAATTATCTTTGAAATTTGCACACGAGCATACTCCTGATGCATATATATATATATATATATATATATATATGATCTTACTTACTTACTTACTTACTATGATCAAAATTACAGTTAAAGATTATCAAGAGAAGTTTATGCATATATATAGAATATAAAACCATCCACAAATTTTTCAAATTGATTTTGTCACAAGCTCTTCTTAAAAAATATTCAAAAAAGTTATACTAACTATCAATACCAAATCAATATAAAAATTCAAAAAACACACATCATTATTCATCGATGTTGATGAATCAGCTCAGCTAACGATGAGCTGTATGGAAGCTTGCCTAAGCTGTCATGGAAGATTGCAGAGAGAAGATGTAGACTGGCAGGACACTGTGTGCGGCATCCAGAAGAAGAGGCATCAAAAACAGTTTTGTGGGAATCAACTGAAGGACGTGTTTGTAGGGGCAGAAAAACTACCACCTTCATATTGATGTACTTAAAACAGACACCGGACTCCAAGACATCAATGAATTACGTACTGCAATGTTGGACCGTGATATATGGAAAGTTTATGTTTCAATGGCTCGAACAGGAGTTCGGCCAAAGTAAAGTAAGTAAGTAAGTAATTATGTATTCATCATCACATCATAACAGACTGTCAGATCAGACTGAAGACTGTTTCAATAATTGTATAAACTATACAACTATAATTTAAAGTTTTTATTTCTCTATTCATTTATTTATTTATATCAAACATACAATAGAAGAACAAACACTTGTGAATGTGTTGAAAAAAATTAGGTTTGTTTAAAACTTACTTGGTATTATGAAAGCTAATGTCTTTCCTGAACCTGTGACAGCTTCTGCAACAACATCTTTATTTGAAAGGATGAGAGGAATGCAAGTAGCTTGTACTGGAGTAGGTTGAGTGAAACCAAGTCTCTTTAAAGTTGCTAGAGTTTCTGGTTTTAACGGAGTTTTTAAAGACAAATTCTCAAAACTCGTGGATCCTTTCGAAGCAGCCATATTGTTTTGAGGTTCTGGAGTATAGCTTTTTTGTGCACATTATTCGCGCGGGACTCTTGTGGATGTAAACAAGTATAATGGCGGGAAAAATCTACTAGAAGACGACATAATGATAAGTTGCAGAATGTGGATGTGATGAAATGGCTGGATGAAATTTGAACTACTTTTAACCTTTTATTCAACATTCATTTATCAGCAACTCCAATTTTTCCTTACAATAGTCTTATTAATATTTTAATATGTTAATTTGTTTAATCTTTACATTAAAATAATAATTATTTAGAAACATATCTTGATCAGAGGTACTTTGTACCTTGATCGGGCTACATGCTTTGTAGTTATATCATTTATAACAAAAAAACTGCAACAACTTTGACAAACAGCTAGCTAATCACTAGTCAAAGAATTGAAAAAATATACCAAATAAAACTCAATAATTTTCAAACTTCATTTTTTGTACAATGCCTTTTCAAATTTGATTATAATTCTACTGCTACCTGATGGGAGCACAAAGATACTTACTGCACGACATACACACAACATTCATTCTAATTATTGCCACATGAGATATTTGACTAGAATTACTTTTCTATTTTAATAAGCTTTATTTGCATAAACATCTAAACACAAGAATAGAGAATATAACACCACAAATTTCTTGCGTGTTTTGCTATAAATAATGACATGATGATGCCCCTTTTCTGTATCTATATACCTAGTCAATTATATATATATAAATTTTCCAACAGATTTTAGGTGTACTTACCTTACTACATAAAATCTATTGACGTAAACTCATCAATGTTACATTTTTATGTACATTTTTTCATCACAATCATCGTGTGAGGATTAAAGCTAGCACTTTACTTGAATATATAATATTTTAGAGGTACCTTTTTGGAAGAACATTGAGTAATTTAACTAAAATAGCCTAAATAGCATAATTATCCTATAAAATAAATATCTTGAAATGTTTTTAGAATTCTGCTTACCAAAATCAGTCATAAAAGCCAGAATCTGCAACTTCTGAGAAAATAAAGAAATTTCATTGTAGGGAATATATTAAATTTTTTTGCAACCCGAAATGCAAGATAATTGTGGGATTAATCTTGTTGATACTTCATCAGCCTAAAGTAAACTGGGCTTTATGAAATAAAACATGTTTTTTAATGGTCTACGTAAAGCAAAATAAATAATAGCAAGTGATTTGTAACACGTAAAATCTATATTTTCTCTACAAAAGATTTTCCCATATTAAAGTGTGGATACATTATGAACAGCATAAAGTAGTTTTTAACGTTGAAAATAGTCTAATTATATATATATAGTTTATTTAATTAAGCTAACTATGTAACTAACAGATTATTCTAATTAGAATAGTGTCCCTAACTGACAAAATTGAATATTCTCCTGAAAAAGGGACTTTAATACTGTTCTTAAACAGTTAGGTAGTTAATCAGTGTTTGATGTTCCCTGAAATTCAAGCTTGTTTAGTCAGACTTAAAAGGACTATTCCTTAAAGTACTGCTCCTAAATATTTTATCTTAATCAGCAAAAATTTGCATTGGCACTAGTGTGTCAGCATCGTTAATATTTGATTAAAAGGACTGCTTATTAGTGCAACAAGTGCGAATGATGATAAGTCTGGCAATTTGAATAAGTATAGGTAGGAAGTTTTAAGTATTCTTTTGTAAAACCTTCTGAAAGTAAAGAATACAAGTTGCTAGCTGTTTATTTATGGAATCTTTTTCTCATCAAACATGTTGACTGATGAGAATGTTTGCATTTTTAAAAAATTCAGCTGCTTACACTATAATCGTAATAAAGTATTCACGAGTCACAAGTATTTAAAGTTCACGAATCAGATTAAACTTTTTTATCTATTTGCTAATTCATTGTTTACTATTGTTTTAATGTTCTACCAATAATAGGTGATGATAGGTGGCTTAGTATAAAAATAAAATGATAATTAAATAATTTAGTGTTTTTTTTCTTAATTTTTCTGCTTCCAGTAACTGCTTGTTTGTTGTTATATTGGAACCAATAGTTAGTCATCAATAAAAATATGAATTTTGACGATGATGATGATCTTGACTTAATTCTTTCAAACTTACCATCTGAAGACACTAAGGAACAAGCAGAAGATTCTGCAGATGAATTGCTTGATATTTTGATGGATTCTCCACCATCAAAGAAACATAAACCATCTACAGACTATGACAATGACTCAACTAGTGAAGATGACAATGAGGAGAAAAAAGGTATATTATATTCTGTCATGCTTGAAGTAATTTTCTTTGACATATAAGACATTTATCTATTTATTTTATATATATATATTATCTAATAATAGAATCAACAGTAACAAAGAATTATTAAGCTTACAGTTTCCTTGTATATAGGTTTTTCTAGCTTAACTAACCTTCAAAATTATTTCATTACTTCAAATTATTGATAAAAGTTTTTGTTTGAAGGGTAAAAGAGTATCACAGGCTGTATATTTGAGTTTATAGAAGAAAATTACAGGTTTTTACAGGGTTTTTTTACCATGCCCATCTCATTGATTCCCGCTCTGCAGGACGAGATCTTTAATTTCCCCTCGGGGCAAGATAGCCAGAGACCACACAGGAAACTTGTGCTCTTATTAATTATAATAAAAGAACTCAGGCTAAATACCTGGTTCTTGCGCTGTGTTTTAGATAGAATGAATAGCAAAAATATTGATTGAAACAAAAATATAATACAATCCTAATCATTTGAAGCATATTTCTATTATATATGTTAGGAAATCTTGTTTACATTATATATTAGGAATGATCTTTTTATTTGATGGATGTAAAGCCAAGTTATATATTTTTTTGCTTCTACTTTGTTGTTCATTCTATAAGAGGAAAAGTGCTCCTGAAGGATGAAAACTCGCTGGTCCTGTTTCAATAGAAATAGATTTAATTTGATTTTAATGGACAACAGGTACAATATTAGTTGAGTGTATAGCAGGTATCTTCAAGCCTCAAGGCTTCTTGTTTAGTTTACTTGAAACAAAAATTTGAATCATTTGGGATCTAATGAACTTTCCTTTTGCCCTTTCACCTATTTCTTGATGGTAAAAAGTTTGTTATTAACTACAAGACTTAAAATAAATATCCATAAAATTTTTGAAGATATTTCAAAATTGCTTTAAACACATTTCTGTACTAGAGAGATAATTTGAGTTTGGTAAGTTTTTTCCCTTTCTTTGCTTCACAATTTAATCTTTGCAAGAAATAAAATTCACTTTATATTTTGTGGAGTATGAAATGCTAATTTGAACCCTGTTAAATAAAATAGATGTTTAATTCTATTTCATATAAAGCACTATACATATCATCATGATAATCCTTAGTTTACATGGTACAACAAAATTTCTGTGCAATTTTATATGATATATATCTTTAGCTGAAATAGCTGCATTGGAGGCTCAATTGGCTCTTTTAAAATCAAAGAAGAAGTCAAAAAGAAAATCTACAGGAAGTTCAACTAAGAGTGCAAGTAATACACAACAAGATTCGCACATGGTGGAAAACATCCCAGATGAATTATGTAAACACAGTATCTTTTCAATAAAAATTAATGAAAAATGTGTTGCTCCTAATCTCATCACTTAAAATTAAATTATTTTAGTTATTTAAAGATAATTCTGTATTAAGCCTATACTAGCTGTTAGGAGGGTATTACGGACGTAAACGCAATACATTACAGAGGTCCACATTTGAAAGTAATGTCCGGCTAAACAGAACAGTTATATACTATATGGATTATTATCCAAGTTTTAATTTAATTTTAAATTTTTTTTTTTTTCATTATACATATCTGGACAGAAAAAAACACCAAAAATTCACATCAAATCAGTTAACAAACACGTCAACTTGTTAATTAAAGATATTATTACATCATTTTGAACGTTAAAACCCAATCAGAATGTTCTATTTTGTTAACACATCTTTGGACACTGGCTTATTTTAATAATAATTGTAATAAAAGACTATATGCATATAATTTTTAATATTTTTATAATTAAAATAATGTAATGCACGTTGATGAAAATCAACATGACATGTTTTGAAGTCATTTTTATTAATTATCACCAATATATATATAAAATAGAGATTAATCAATCTTTTTAAAATTCCTTAACACTGTCTTGCAAAAGAAAAGCAGATATCAGAATGTTTCTTTTGCTCCAAGAGTTCATCGCCCAGAACTACCCAATCACATTCGGACAAGGAAAACAAACTTATTAAAAGTGCAAACAAAGAAAAAGAAATAAATAAAAGCTGTGACACTGGAAAGACCTCGAAAGAGAGCTTTAATGGTTCATTAGAAAAGAAAAAGGAAAGAGTTGCACATGTATCAAAGCAAGCTCCACCACAGAAACAAATTAAAGAAGGTATATACATATAACAAACGGAATATTTTTTTTAGAGAATGCTACTTGAAAAACCACGAGAAGGTGTTGTTCTGTTTTTCAGTTCTAATCATGAGCTGAATAATCTGCTCGTGTCAATTCTCAAATCAACTTTTTAAAAATGTTATATTGCATGATTCTTTTAGCACTAGTTCCAAAAGCAAAACCTTTACCAACAAAGAAAGATGGCGATAAAAAAGGCTCATCATCTTATGTTTTTCAAGATATTGCGATAAGGTAACTGTGTTCTAATGCAAATCTCGAGGGGGTCCTCGAAAGGTGAAACAAAAATTATTTTGGGAATTATCTATTGTTCCCTACTATTAAGACTCTTATAGCTGATTTAAATATTACTTTATGCTAATAATTTGAAATGTGTGTACATGTTGTAAATAACTAAACAGTTTAATTGTTATTTTTGTTCCTCCTAAAAGTTAAATATGAAATATATACCTATATATTTTATATTATCAAATAATGGAATCAACAGTAACAAGAATTATTAAGCTTATGTTTTCCTTGCATCTTTTTCTAACCTTAACTACAACACCTCAACACTAATTATCTTATATGTAATTTCTTATTATTATTATAGAAATCCTTTAGTCTCGTCAATTGTTCTCGACGAGCGAATGAAAGGACGCAGGCTAGTTAAAATATCACGCATAGAAAAGACAATGAAAGATGGTGACATAGAAGGGGACTGGATTACAGTTGGTGTACTAGTCGAGAAAATACCTCAAAAAACTACAGCCAGTGGGAAGAACTTCAGTGGTAATGAGAAATTCTTCTATAGTTATATTTTTAAGTCCCCACGTGAATTATTTCCCAGATCTGGGCTCCAAAATATCTTCTATTTGCAGAGTCTATTAGTTTTGATCGCTTGAATATAAAGGTCGGCGTTTAAGGTCTCTATGAATGCAATTTTATAATGCATTTATTTAGTTTTGACCAAAACAGCATCTTTGTGCACCATTAAGAAGTTGAACTTGCTTGTGAAATCTCTGCCATAAAATGCGTTTTCCCAGTTACAGGCGCTTAAGAATGATTTTTTCAAAAACTTTTATTTTGTTTTCTCGTTTATTAGTGTGGAAGCTTAGCGACCTTGGCATGGGAACTGAGAATTGTACGGTAGCTTTCTTTCTCTTTGGTGAGGTAAATAAAGAACATTGGAAAACACAAACTGGCGCTGTCATTGCATTGCTCAACCCTTCCATTAAATATAAAAAGGTAAGATGTAAAAATAAATGGTCTAGTTGATATGTAGAGTGGTGGTGGATGTCGATAAACATGAAAAATTATTCCATCAGAAAACAAGAGGATAACCCAATTAAAAATAAAAAATAAATGAGAGACCTGGTTTTTCAATAATATGTGTAACTTAAATAAATAAATGATTGATAACGTTATCAGGGAAGAAACATGACTACAGTATGGTCAAGTGGGAAGTATGGAAAGTAGGAAAGAGGAAGAGAAAGAATCAATGAAAGTTGAAAAAAATATTATTTTATATCAGTGATAAATAAAGAGGATATAGAGCATCTCTCTCTCTCTCTCTCTCTCTCTCTCTCTCTCTCTCTCTCTCTCTTTCTCATCTCTGTGTATGAGAATAACGTTGCCAATTTTATCTTTAATGTATCTTACTCTACAGTTGCTTTTTGCTCTCCTATGTTTAACTTTATCTTGTCAATATCTTACTGATTGTCCTCCTCCTTAGTGTGTTTTTACAATCTGCATGTATTATTGTGAATTTACAACTCAGCCAGTACACGACCTTAGAAAAACCTTAATATGACGTCATTTTAACGTCCATACAACGTTGTTTTAACGTCAAAATGTTCTGTTTGGGAGAGACTGTGTACTTATTAAGTACCGTTTTCAATATTTTTTCTTTCACTCTGCAGGAAGATCATAGTTTTTCAATAAGCATCGACAATGCGAAAAAGCTGATGGATGTTGGTGTTGCAAAGGATCTTGGGACTTGCAAAGGTACCAGAAGAAGTGATAACAAAACTTGTACAATGTTTATCAACACGTAAGTTTCGGTATTACCCAGCATTCACGAGCCGTATGCTGGCTCCATTTACATGAAAATTCCTTTCTGGATGAAATAATAATTTTTTTGTAAAAGTCACAGCTTCAAACTACCTGGAATGAACCAATTTTGGTGTTTCAGACGGGATTGGAATTCAATTTTACCATAAATTATGCTGATATTATGTTTTATTTATATTATAATTATATATTTCTTATTTTTGTTTGTTTGTGTTGTTGTTTCAACGGCAAACTTTCTGTGTGCTCACGTGACATTTTGTGACGTATTTCTAGTGTACTTCTGAGGTTTTGCAAATTTTGCATTAGTTTTTTTTTTTTCTTTTCTTTCTTTATAGGAAATACGGCGATTACTGTGAATATCATGTCCAAAAAGCTTTTAAGAAAGCGAAATCAGGAAGAATGGAACTTCAATCAGGAGGGTGCGTCTCTCTTCATTTTGTCATTCATAATTGTTGAAGAAGGAGGATATTTTATTACAGATAATGAATATTAATATTATTGAACATACAACTATCATGTGGAATAATACTCCACAAAAACATAAGTACTTAAAATTAAATATAATAAATTATTCAAATATCTATATATTGGTTAAACCACCATTGAAAAGAAACAGTAGTTTAAAATTTTTAACTTTTAAAGGTTTTTTAACCAAGTGCCATTGTCGGATATATCCGACATTTGGGGTCAAAAATACCGTGTCTGCTTCCGGGAGCCGTAACTTTTGACCACGTCAAATTGAAGGTCGATGATTAAAGAGAATTAAATTCGCTGTAGAATGGTTCCAAATACGTTCGGTTTTGACAAACACAGCGACTTTTATTGCAATTTGAAAATGGAATTTACTGTTCGATTTGCAATCTCAAAGGGCATTTTTTCAAAAAGGGCCGGCACTTAAAGGGTTATTGTTGCCACCCATCTTATTCAGACAATTTTTTTCCAAAGTTTAAATCGCTTTTTTGTATGGGTATTTTTCCTCAGGGTATATTTTAGTTTGTTGTTATTGATATCATGTGTGATAAGTCGTGAAGTGATAGGCTACCTCTGATCTAGATCAAATAACATTATCATCATCATCATCATCATATCCAGTTTTGGTATTTAGGGTGCTGTGGGTGTCCCGGATTCAGGGGTAGACAACACCAGGCAACGTCTTACTCCTGCTCTCCATGTAGTATAGTTCGATCCAAGGGGTTAACATCAGCCAGGTTACATGCAGTTACATCATCTTTGACACATTCTGACCATGTCTTCCTTGGTCTGCCACGACCTCTGAAGCGCGGGATATCCAGACTCGTTAAGGTGTTGATCCAAGATGGGGCTCGCTGTACATGACCATATCAACGGAGACGCCGAGTGCGTACAATATTTGTGATATCACTGATCCCAAGTTTTTCTTAAAGCACAGAGGATGGGATCTTGTCTACAAGTTTGCAACCACACATCCATCTGAACATAGCTCAATCGTTACGCCGTAACCGTTGCAGATCAGAAGAGTTCGGACCCCATGTCTCACTACCATGTAGCATGGCACAAGTAGAAAACACCTTGCCCCGAATCTGGAGGGAGATGTGTCTAGATGTCAGGATTAGCAGGAGCTTTCTGAACTTTTCCCACGCAACACCACAACGAGCAGTGATAGCGTGTTCGCAGCCACCACCGGCATCCAACATGTCGCCCAGGTAGCAAAAGCTGGCCTCAATGCTTGTACTGAGAGCACTCAATGGAGCTCACACCCACACCTCAGCGACAAACAGAAACTTGGAACAAGGGGAACTTGCCCGAGTCTTATAGGAGGTCAAGACCAACACCCGAAACGAGGTACTTGGTCTTCCTCATGTTGACTCTAAGACCTTTGCTCTCCATGCCAGCTTTCCAAGTTTGCAACTTATAGATGCACTCCTCCAGGGAATTTGCAATGACAGCAAGGTTGTCTGCATGCAGGAGCTCCCATGGGGCACAAGTTCGGAATTCACTCGACAACGCCTCCAGAACCAAGATGAAAAGAAGAGGGCTGAGTACAGAACCTTGTTGGACCCCAACGCCCACACTAAATTCATTGCTGTACTTGCCGTGGACACGAACTCTACTTTGAGCATTAGCATACATGCTCTGGACAATACAGACAACCCATTCCTCAACACCCAAACTTCTCATAGCCCACCAGAGCACTTTCCTAGGTACTCTATCAAATGCTTTTTCGAAGAAAAAGAGGTGAAGAGGTTTCTTGGCAGCAATAAGGTTAAAGATTCTGTTCCCACACCGATAGAATTTGTAGCGAGAGTCTTTGCCTGTCGGGAAGCGAGTCTGGTTGGGTGTTAGTCCACCAGCCCATCTGTGTTCTTGTATACCGCACAGGTCAATTTTTCGTCTAGCTAAAGTTTCAATTAATTTGCTGCTCCGCTTCTTAAGTGTGCCCACGTTCCATGTGGCCACTTTGAACTTGGATAGGTGCTTGACTGAACATCAGTTTGTTGATCCTACTGCTATCAATGTTGAAGCAACTCGTAACCCAGAGAAGTCGACATTGATAACAACCAGTCAGTCAACTGTTGG
>JAUEKX010087991.1:0-12657 GCA_031834005.1 Dendronotus venustus
GGTGGTGCTCCTCCTCCTGGTGGTGCATCAGGTGGTGCTCCTTCTCCTGGTGGTGCATCTGGTGGTGCTCCTCCTCCTGGTGGTGCTGCTGGTGGTGCTCCTCCTTCTGGTGGTGCTGCTGGTGGTGCTCCTCCTCCTGGTGGTGCATCTGGTGGTGCTCCTCCTCCTGGTGGTGCTGCTGGTGGAGCAGGAGGTATGCCGCCAGCAGGTGGCATGTCTTCAGCAGGAGGTATGCCTCAAGGAGGAGGTATGATGTCAGGAGGTATGCCCCAAGGAGGTGGTATGATGTCAGGAGGTATGCCACAAGCAGGTGGTATGATGTCAGGAGGTATGACACAAGCAGGTGGTATGATGTCAGGAGGTATGCCGCAAGCAGGTGGTATGATGTCAGCACCTTGTGCATCACCCTGCATGGCTCCTCCTTGTATTGTACAACCATGTATGCCGGCACCATGTGCTCATCCATGTATGCAGGCACCTTGTGCTCATCCATGTATGCAGGCGCCTTGTGCTCAACCATGTATGCAGGCACCTTGTGCTCATCCATGTATGCAGGCGCCTTGTGCTCAACCATGTATGCAGGCGCCTTGTGCTCAACCATGTATGCAGGCACCTTGTGCTCAACCCTGTGCTCCACGACCTATGCCTTGCGCAGCCCCATGCCTGCCTGAAGTTGCCATTCGAATTCCCGACAGCCATGTCAATTTGCCTGCTCCTCCTCCTCCACCTGTAATGTGTGCTCCACCCTGCATACACCCTCCACCACCTCCTCCTCCCCCTCCACCTCCCCCGCCACCGCCACCGCCACCTCCTCCACCACCTCCACCGCCACCGCCACCTCCTCCACCACCATGTCCTCCTCCACCTCCACCATGTGTTCCAGCTGTTGCGCCCTGCGCACCACCACCTCCAATGTGTGCACCCTCATGTGGAATATGTAAACGAAAATGTTTGGCTGGGTGTGATAAGAAGTGTTGCAAGAAACATCACACAAAGAAAGTATCACACAATGCTAAGAAAGAAAATCACAAACATCACAAGGAATAGAACATGGAATCTAAAACATGGGGATTTATATGCTTAAATATAACATTACTTTGTATCGTATTCATAAGCAATAGAATTTCTTATCAGCATTTTGACATATGCACTATTATTTAGAATTTAATAAAATATATATTTTCACATTATTGTATTACTTCCATATTTATTTAGTTCGAATTTTTTTTCACAGAAAAATAAAATAATGAGGAATAATAAGAACTAGATATATTTTTTCAAAATAAATAATATAACAATTAAGGCTAAGAATATTCCCCAAATTTGCAAACACGAACCTTTAGAAACCGAATTTACGAAATCATTTTTTTTTCTTTCTGTATTCAATTTTTTTCACATACATTAATCACAATAACTTTCAAAAGAAAAAGATTTTCGATAAAATATTTCTAAATAAATAATTTTTTTATGGGGATCATTTTTGGCCTACATATGCTAATAAAATAATTTAAAGAATAACTGAAACTCAATTTGAAAACTAATGATGTCATTTGGATAAATTGAATGAAAAGATGAAAATTACTATAAAAATAATACTGTGTCTCCTATATGCCATATAAAACAACAAAACAAATTTAAAAACTTGTTTCATTTAAACAATTAGGAAAAACAAAAAAGAACTTTCTAATAAAAACTTGCAAATCTGCAAGTTTCTATCAAAAACTTGCAGATCTGCGAGTTTTTCATATTAATCAATATTGTTAGATACAACAATATCGATTAAAGAGTATTTTTCTTGTGCATATAGCTATCAAGAAATTTTGGCTTTGAATTTCGCCATCTTGTTTTGGTGTTTTGATCAGTAGCCTCCGTTCTAATTTCGCTATTCTTGAATCACCCTGCACTAGGGCCAGTATCCTTACCAAATAGAATTCTATACCAAATAGCTATCTTAGTTCCAAAAGTTCGCAGCTAGATTCGCTGATCTGCAAGTTTTTTGATAGAAACTCGCAGATATTCAAGTTTTGGTTAAGAAATTTGTATGGTTTGTACTTGGTTTAAACGAAACAAACTTTTTAAATTTGTTTTATTGTTATGTATGGCACATAGGAGTCACCGTAAAATAAGGATAAAAAAAAATACTTAAAAAAACAAATAAACATTAAGTATTACTTCTAAAAATAATTTTAAATGTTTAGGCCTCCTTTGAGTCGACGAAAGCTAGCTTCCGCAGCAAAGTCATTCATGCGTCAATACTAATTAATATGCTATAATGCTTTTGTTTATTTAAGTGCTCATATACAGTACGCTACGGAAAAGTTTTGTCAAAATTGTCAAATTCGATTTTTATGATACGCAATACGTTTCACGTATCGTACAAGTGGAAGTCCATCAACCTGATGTGTACAAAGGACTAAAAGAATTCGTTTTCCCACTAGATCCCCTTAA
This sequence comes from Dendronotus venustus, assembly GCA_031834005.1. Lineage (NCBI taxonomy): Eukaryota > Metazoa > Mollusca > Gastropoda > Nudibranchia > Dendronotidae > Dendronotus > Dendronotus venustus. The sequence continues at coordinate 2,449 of JAUEKX010087991.1, forward strand.
AAAGAGATTATTGCGCTAAATAAAGTTTGTAGAGCAAATTAGAAAAAGAATTTCTCTAAAATTTTGGCGTGAGAAATTTTCCGTCACATTTAGTAAAAGCCATATTTTTCGAAAATCTAATAGAAAATCTTTATATCCCTTTAGAAGCTTTTTTAAGACTAAAGGGAATTCTAATAGCAAACAAACCATTTGGTTCGCTCATAGCGTTGCTCAACACTCTAAGAGACCATATTGCAATTACTTCCTTTGCAAAAAGAGTTCTATTTTTATAGATACATAGTGTATAAGAAAATAACAAACCTTTTCTGAACACATCAAACATTAATGTTACAGAAAGAAAAAAATTATTTTTTTGCGCACTCATATTTTCGCGAAAATGGCTAAAATCCGCGAAACCGGCAAAAATAATAATTCTTTAATTAGCTCAAACAAAACATGTTAAAGATGCACGTCTTCTCTTGATGCGTGATTACTTGCCTTAATAACTCTTGCTCTATCCAATTTTCGTTTTTAAATGTATATATAAATATTATGAAAACTTCAATTATATCAAATAATTGATTTGATATTTTTCAATCTTCCCACCATCTCGAATATTAAGTCCCTTTAGCTTCTTTTTGTCATCGTATTCTTAAGAAAACAGCAAAGTTTATTTATTTTTATTACGTATTAAATTTTTTTTTGTTTATAATCAACAAACTTTTAAAATTGGAACAAACCATTCATAATTAAAAACAAACGCCTCTGAAACTCTGTGCTGTATACCAAGATGATGACAAAACTCAAACCAAAAATCATGCCGTAGCAAATACCAAGGATGCCGTAACGGAATGCTTTCAGAGCACTTTTTCTTGCTGTGTAGAAATTCAATTGATGTACTGCTTCTTCGGCCTAAGGTTTATGAGTATGTAATAATTAAATCAGGAAGAAGGATCCTGCGAGAACGAGTTGAATCAAATCTCAGAAAAGATCTTTCACCCGACCGCTTAGATGTTCATATTTTATGAGTTTTATTACAACAGTACAAACGAGTTGCTATATCGCCAACTATAATTTTTGAAGTCAGTTTTCACACAACTCAAAAATGATACAAAAACTTTTATACTGTATGTTTTGCTGAAAAAATATTCGACTGTTGGGAAAAGTTAAAAATCAATAAAGAATAATTCAAGGTCTTTTTTGGTAGAATTCTTACGAAGCACAAGGCTTAAGTCTGATTTAATCAATTCTTATAAAAAAAAGAAACAGTATAAAACAGAAGCATAATAAAGATAATAAGTCCTCTCTCTATAACTCGAATCTCTATAACTCGAATCTCTATAACTCGAATCTCCATAACTCGAATCTATCCTTAACTCGAACGAATTTGTTGGCACGGTGAAAATCATTTTCATGAGAAAAACACTCTATTACTCGAACGATTTTGCGTTCCCCGTGAGTGTTCGAGTATAAGAGAGAGGACTATATATATATAATATTTTCTTTTGTCGTGCTGACAGTGGCTTATAATTTTAATATATATTAAGCGCCACTATAAACATTTTTCATCACGGACCTTTGTTGCATGCCACACAGCTAGGATCCCAATTAGTGGACATAGTAGGAGAGAGATCGTACTAAACAAGATGTACGAGCGAGGAAAGGTTTTCAGAAATTTTGCCTTGTCAACTTTACTCTCGGCAAACTCTTTTGGTGGTTTTAAGAGGTCAAGGTTTTGACAAAAGCTCCGTTTGCAATTGTATGCCTGAAATATCAGCGTCTTCTTACGTGTCACGTCCTCCAAAGCACGGATGTCTTTCTCAATTTGTTTATAACACGGGAGTGCTATTTCTGGTTCTAGGGATGTATCCTCATTTCTGCAGACCAGCACTCCATTCATAAAATCGTCGTGATCACAGTCCTTGACCACCATTTCTTTATACATTATCCTTTATAGTCTAGTATGACATTCACATTTATTTAAAAGCTAATATAAACACATTTTAATTTAATACACGTTTAAACTTAGTGGCTATATTGATAAAGTTCAGGTTTGACTTTGCTGAAGTTTTAAAGCAATGCAGTAAATTTGACGTCAATATTGTATCAAAATCATTTTTCGTAGTGCTATATCTAAGATATTCAAAAAAGTCGCAAAAAAACCCTGTGACGAGTTTGAGTGACAAAAAATCTTATATGTACAGTGCTTTGTAATAAAACACATATATTACTGTTTAAAATAAAAAACAACTCTTACTTCTATTGCTATCTTCTATTAAACTTATTTCTATTGCCCTCCTTTTGTCTAAGATATTGTTGAGAGAGAAAAACTAAATTTTAATTTCAGGTTAGAGTTCCAAGAATTTGCCACTTCTCCCCGCCTTCCTCGCCCGAAGGGTATTTTTTCAACGATAGTGCGAGAAGAGTAGAAGCTCTAGGCATAAAGTGAGGCAAATTCAACCACTATTAATAGTGACAAATGCTGCTAAACGTTAAGGTTTTTTGCCACTTTGTTCAAGCGCTTCCCTCTATTTATACATAACGTATTTTTTCAATTAAGAGGCGCTTATAATGATTTTTGAAGCGCTTATTGGAAAGGAGCGTTTATTGGAGAAGGGGCGCTTATAAACTTATAAAATCTTGAAAGGAAAACATATGAACATAAAAATTTCAGAAATAAAAAAAGGAACATTTTTCTAAACAACTGAATGAATTATAATTCTACATAACTATCACTTAGATGTTTTAAAAATACAGTCTTTCGTTTCAATTTTGTATATATTTATTTTTTATACGCTGTTTTTTTTTGCACATTGACTAGGCTGTACAAAGTAACGTTTAAAGAAGTGATCAGGCTATTTATAGCTGCTGCGCGTATATTTCGCCGAGCGCGCGTCAGACGGTCCTTCGACATCAAATCATAAACAAAATGGTGGGTTAACTAGATATTTGGACTCTTAAAATATTTGGTGACTTTATCTATCGAAATCTTTCAAATCACTGGATTTTAACGTTCTCTTCATGAAAATTTGCTATCACCAATCATTTGAGATGAGTTTGAGATATTTATATTGTGAAGATATGAAACTGTTGGTTTTATTTTGCGGATATGTTTGTTTGAATGATATTTCTTTACTTTGAATTTGTAGGCCAAGCGAACCAAAAAGGTTGGCATCACCGGTAAATATGGTACCAGATATGGTGCCTCACTCAGGAAGATGGCCAAAAAAATAGAAATCAGTCAGCATGCTAAATATACATGCCAATTCTGTGGAAAGGTAATATTTTTACTACTATTTTGCAGTGTTAATCTTTATGTCAGGGAGAACTTTGTTGGTATATCCTGTTCAATTTGTGAATCCTCTATATTGTGTAATCTGATTGATTTAAAATTCAATGTTTTCTTAATTTGTATGATTTAATTGGCTGCTTTAACCATCACTGGTTCTTTGTTGTGACATTGTATTTGAATCAGCTGTCTTCATCATACTAATTTTTCTCCTCGAGTCTGAAAGGCAATTGAAAATTTACTGGAAATTTACCATATTTTGAACGTATGTAAACAAACATCTTTCCAAGTCTGTAACTTACAACAATTTCATCCACCAACCTATACAGCAAACTAAAATATGTGATAGCAAGATGCATATGTCGTGATTGTGTGCAGAACAATTATTATTTTGATATTAAATTATCTGATAATTAGATGTGCTCGTGCACAGCTATCAGTTGACATCTGCTATTTGTACGCTACTCAGCTCGGGACATAAAATCAAAACGGCAATTATTTCCCTTTTTTGGAAATATTTCGGGTAACAGAGAAATGTTGCTGTTTTGGAAAATGATTGCCGTTTTTTGTAGTTTACAGGCTACATATAATCCGCTTCTCCGGTCGTGTTTTTTATTAAGTCTCTGCGCACACCAGGCATAAATATGGTCTTAGCATAATAATTAAGCACTAATAAAAATCCCACATGGAATTTACTCGGGATTTTGTGCTAATTTCATTGGTAAAACTTTCAAGTTACGGTCTTCAAGACATCCTTGCGGCCAAACAAAAAAAAATCTGAAATAATTGTTGTTTTGATCTTATCTCCCAAGCTGCTACTCAAATGCCATCATGGTTTTATTATTATAAATGCGTTCTAATTTCCTTAGAAGATTAAGGCAAGATTTCCATTACAGCGTTTTTTTGGTTCAGATACTGTTTTGTTTCTGAAGTTGTAAGCCAATCAATTTTTGTGGTTTTTAACATTACAATTTACAGACATTTCTAGTGGGTGAAAACATTGCAAGTTACAAGCAATTATAAGGCATAAGAGGTCCATTTTTGTCTCAGTTTTTCGTTATCCAAAATTGTTTAAGAAACCTTTTGGCTCTACTATGATAATTTCACAAAATACAGTTGATTGTTTTTCTCTAACCAATCCTGACAAAAGATCAAGAAATTTAATCCAAAGCAAAATAATTTATAATTATAAGTTGCAGCTTGTTGTAGTTTGGATTTTTCAGGCAATAGAACTAACAAAATGATGGCCGATCCATTTGGTTTGCACCCATTTTTTGTGCATGCACATTCTGCTGTGAAAACAAAACAGAAATCTATTTTTTACCTTATTTTGAACACATGTAAACAAACTAATAAGGCTTATATTTTTGTGATGTGTATTCTACTAACCATATGGATTGTCAAACAAACCAAAATATAATTAAGGAGGATTGTTATAAACTGTCTCTTTATACTTTAAATTGGAGCTCTAAAGAGACTTGCGTAACAAGCCTGATGCTAGTTGAATGTTAGTGAGTGATTAAAATAATGGGTTCTACCAAGTCAAATTTAATTTTAAATAAAAACATTGAGTCTATTTTGATCCTGTTTTCTTAAGAAAGGTTTTTGTTAAGAACAACATAACTAGTGTGAAGCTAATTATTTACTGGTTATAAAAAAGTGGAATTTTTTTTTCTAATAATACAAAAAATGTCATTACAAATAATGATAAGTTCGACTCTAAAAATAAAGAACTAAAGATAATAATAATTCAACATTAAATAGTGACAAGCATTTGCATGTGATTGACCTTTTGCATTGATGTATGTGTGTGTGTAAGCTGTTGCATAAATAGAATATTTATTTCTATAGAAGAGACAACAATTTGTTTGAACCAATAACATTTCTGTTAATCATGATCCCTTGTCTTTCTAAAGCTTCGTTTCCCTAGGTGATCATGTTAGTTAAATTTTATTTCAACATTATGATAATTGGAGATGGACTGGACCAAAATATTGAAAATAAGAGATTTCACTTTTTTTCTTATTGTAACTTTAGGATACATTACGTAGAACTGCTGTTGGTATTTGGAAATGCAAAGGATGTCGCAAAACCATTGCTGGTGGAGCATGGGCACCAAAGTAAGTGTTTTTGTCTGTTGATTTCCATAACTTTAAAGGAGAAAATCTATTTTTTCATATACACATTTGCAATATCTTTTTTTCTTTAGTACATCGGCTGCCGTTACCGTCAGAAGTGCTATTCGTCGTCTACGTGATTTACAAGAACAATAATTTCATTTCTATTTAATAATAAATTATAGTCTTATTTTTCTTCTCATGCCTTCCTACATTACCGATTTCTTATCAAATTTCTAATTGCTTAATTTATTAATATTGTAAAACATATCAACCAGTAAATCAAAATTCAAATCCATTTCGCAAACAATGTTGATACATTAAAGGCCAAAAAAGTTTCCCAAAAGTGTGTCGTAATGTTTCACTTTTTTTCGAGACGACAATACAAAAACTTTTTGAGGGCAAATTACGACTTTACCGTGTTATTTTCTGCTTATAAAAAGGTGACATTTAATCTCCTGTTTGTTCAAAATTATTGTTTTGCTTGTGAATGTATCCTAAGAAATAGAACATTCTGGAACTAATTTGAAATTTGAGCAAAATTATTCGCCATACAAACGCGACTATAATTTGTTGGATAAGATATTAATATTAATATTGACGCCTTTTTTATCAAACAGAACACATTTTGCATCATCAGTCTAAAATTTGTTGTATTAGTTACACAAGCAATTTTAATAAAAACTTGCTCTTGAAAGATACAGGAAGGCAAAATTCTAAAAGTGTTCAAATTTTTTTTTTTTAACAATGATAATAAGTGTATAATAGTGTTTTAGAGACCACAAAATTGTTTCGTTATGTTAAAGTACTAATTTTGTTGACGATCTTGCGGAATTTAATGAAACATTTAATTAAAAATTGGCAAATACAATATACATCTGCTAATTCGAAATAACGAATGTTCGAATTAAGCGAAGTTAAGGTAAAACGGGATTTTTGTCAAGACGATAGGGAATAGAAAATTTTTACTGTTTCGCACATTTATTTCGCATCAAAATAATCCATAATTGGGCTTTGGTTCTTCTTTATAGTAAAGTGCTGGTCAACGTGACCTTCAATGCGGTTCACGTAAGACTGGATAGTAAAATAGCACTATAAATAGTAAAAGAGTGAACCTAAGTGATGTGGAAGGGCTAAAGATTCCTTGTATACTTCATTTTTCTGAAAAAGGAAAATTTATTGGTATAAACTGAAATATATACCACCATTAAGGGGCCATTCAATTATTATGTTCGCCGTGGCAGTTGTGGGCCACCGTACAAAGTTTGAATTAGCGGATGTATACTTTATGTCATTCCCGTTCAACTTTAATTTGTGACATAAAATAACTTCGAAGTAATTGTTGTAATATTTCTCTTTAAACTGTCCTTTTTCTTAGAATCACATTACAGGGTAACTAATGTATTGTTAACTTTTTCAAACGTAAAAACACTTTCCTTGAAGTAACAACAGTTTTAAGATAATATATTTGATGAGTTTTATTTGTTTTTAATCACAAGTCAGTGCCTTTCCGATTTGGTGGAAAGTGATAAGAGACTGCCGAGTTTGAAAAATTGAAAAGGTAAAATTCTACCAATATGATAAATGAAAAATTATATTATGTTCTTATCTCACAAAAGAATACAATATATGTACTCCCGTCAAATGGTACTTTCATAGAACCGAATGTCCCAATTAACCCAAGGTTTTTTTTAATAAGAACGTTCAAGGGTTGGAGAAATTCGATCCCATTTAGCAAAAGTCCGACAAATCCAGGGACCTCATTTATCGCCAGTATGCTTTTTATTATTTTCATTACAATATATTACAATTGTAGAATATTGTTCCATTTTATTACAACACACTCAGGGACATAAAAAAATATCTAAATTTCAAAAACATCTTATCGTAACTACTAACAGCTTTTATGTCGCCAATTATAATAAAAATTTTCTATTGATTCTAGCTCATGTAGGTTAGAAGTTCTTTGATACATGTATTAGATCAACGAGCTATAGATCAAAACGAGTGGGAAAAACACGACTTGAATGATAAAGCCTAAATTTCCAAATTAGATATCGCTCAACTGTATTTGGAAAATCGACGACTAAAACGGATTATTTTTATCCTCTATTCTCTTGCCATGAATTGTTGATTCGGTGATTCACCATGTGCTTTTACCTCCTAAAACAGAAAAAAAAAATGATAGACAGACTATAAAACATACTTCTGGTTGTTTCTATAGATTTATTTTGTAGTAGAATAAATTAAAATTTTGCCTGGAAGCAGAATGTTCTTACAGAATATGAAAATTCTGCCAGGAAACCTGGAGAAGGGGAAAATGGTCTAATTTTCTTGCAGAACACAACAACATCTGCCAGGAAGCCTGACAGTCGTAAATCACAAGAAAAATTCTTGTGCAGAATACATCAAAAGTTTTCAGGAGCAAAACACCGTGAGTGATGGTTATTATTAGCCCTACAGAGGCGGATCTAGAATGTAGCAAATACATGCGTAGGAGAGCAAAAATACAGTGATGAGAGTGAGAAATAGTACAAGATGATTTTATTTTCACTCTCCTTCGCATGTATTTGCTACATTCTAGATCCGCCTCTGCCCTAATCGTAAATCGTACATTACAGGATTGCAGAATGAGCAAGAAGAACGCTTGGTAAGTGCTTACCCGTATGTCCTGGACGAGACTGCAAAATGGACAAAAACAGGAAACCAAGATATCATTCTTTAATGTGCCCTGAAAAAGAAAGATTTTTTTTATTTTGATGCTTTAAAATAATAATGAAACACAAAAGTCGTCTTGGCACAGAAAGTTAAAATAGAGTTAAGAACCAGTAAATAATAAAACTTAGCGTAGACAAGGGAATTTTTAAGAGATTAAGATTACTTTTTAGTGAGTTCGGGCACTTTCTATTTTCATTTCGTTAGGGTTGTATGAACTCCCACCTCATTTGGAACCCACATAAATAAACGATAATAAATATATTATATATTGAATTATGTTTGTTGCATATCTGAGGTTCCAATTAGATAATTTACAAAGTATTTGGATACATGTATGGGTCTTGATATATGATATTATCACAATTGACAAACCTCAATTATTAAAGAAAATGAACATATAAAAATATAGCCATATACACACATGCGAAATAAATAAAGTGGAATGTTTCTTTTATATGTTAAATCACTGAAAAATACTAAAGAACCATAAAAGCATCCAGAACTCTCCAGAAGACTTTTGTTGATTCACCCTTGTACATCGCTTCTTATTTACCTTAATGTCATATCTTTCTCTCAATGCCCTTTTCGCTTTCCCTCCAAAACATCCGTAAAAGCATGAACAGCAGCCCAACGAATACAGAAGACAATTTGCACCCACTAGATCAGCTATTTTACCGAGCGTAAAGCACGGTAGAAATGTTGTTATCAAGCAAGAGTCTTTATCACTCAAACACTCACATAAACCCCTTTGAAATTGTGAAGACATTGCGTTGTTATATAGAATGTAATAATTAGATATATAAATCGTACATATTATTCACATTTTTTGTTGTTGGTGTAATACACCTATACTATAAATCAAAGTGTGTAACAGAATATAGTACTTCTATGTTATATATAAAGTTTACAAGCAATGTACTTAGCAACATTGGAATTTGAAAACTAAACAACATCTATTTGCTAGCTCGTTAGTTTAAAAACAAAATAAGAGTCATATTGGCACAAAACAAGATTGCTAAAAGAGCCTTCTGAGAGTACTTTCCAAAAATACTTACAACAACTAGAGAGAAATATTATTAATAAAACGAAAATTAAGAGTTATATAATTAAGATTAATTAAGTATAAACTATGTACATTAATATAATTTACGTATTAAAAAAAAATTATTACTTTATATATATTTTAGTTCAAAATATCTTGTTTCCAGAGGCCTTAGCCTTAACCAGGCATTCAGATTTAGTTTTTTCTAGGTCAGCACGCTATGTTGGAAGACCAACCGACAAAGAGGACATGACTTTTAATTGTAAAGTATAAAGCTGGTTAAATAAACTGCACTTAATGTTAACTTAGAATCTGTTAGAAAGAAAACTTAAAGTAAGAAAGCTTAAAGTCAATAAATTGTAAGAAATTTCGAGTCACAGATAAAAATAAGATTTCTTATGAAAATAATTTCAAATCGGGATGATCATAACAAACTGAAACCTCGGGAAAAATTTTTATTAAAAATAAATTACAAATCTATATTTCAAAAAAGATATTTCTCATTTTTTTAGACAACCTTATAGAACAAAATTATTGCTTTGAACGTAATACTTAATGCTTTGAAGTTGATTTTTTATCCGACAATGTTTTACCTAGTCGTAGAATTAAATTATCAAGTGACTCGTTAACAATTGCTCTCTTAATTATTAGCCCGTAAAGGTCTGTTTCCACTTGTCTGTTTGGGAATGAGAACGGGAAAATTATCACGTGAGCATGCGGACTTTGAATTTCTTGCTTTCCTACAGGGACATTTTCTGTCCACTTGTTTGTTTGAATTGAGTTCAATTTTTTCCAGCATACTAACGGGAAAAGCTAGTTAATAGCCAATCAAATTTGACTATTTCAGCCATCGCAGCATTTTTAATGTTTTTGAGCAGCCAATCAAATTACAAAATGGGTCAAAAAATGAGTATTTAGAGCATTCAATCTCTTAAGTCGTTAAGGCTACAAATCACTAAAATCAGAGAATACATTGTGTCTATTTTTACTTGATACAGTTTAAACATACTCACACCAGAGGAGGATCCAGAAGGAATGCAACATCTGCGAAGAAGATTGAAAAA
>JAUEKX010088102.1:0-12656 GCA_031834005.1 Dendronotus venustus
TAGTTCTTCGTTGTGATGTATTTTATTTTCAGTTGACCCCTGTTTTTTATAACTTAATTTGTGTAGTAGTAGTTTTTGTTGATTGGTTGAAAAGTTGGCTTTCCAAAAAGAAATATCTTATTCTTTAAAACACGGTAATCATGGTATTATACTACAATAACTGTAAAACGGTTTTTAGGCACAAATAACCAAAATTACAATGGTATTACAATACATCATGTCTTCTCCACAGATGTTTGACTTTCATGTTGTTGTTTTTTATTATTCAGGATGAGGTTGTGCACTAGCGTCACTGAAAGTGAAGTGCAAAGAGCGAAAAATATTTTGAAAACAAATATTTTACTTCAATTCGATGGTAAGTTTACAATTATTGAAAATCTTGCTAGTTTTGAAAGGTTCATTTACCACGCCAACATACATAAGATAATATGATAATATTACGATTAGATTTAATGTTTAATTAAATTATGTTTAATGTGTTAAAAGGAAAGTTTTGTCAACGTTTTGCTTTGTCCAGAAAGGTCTGTCTAAAAACCTCCAAATTTTCTTCCCTGGGACCTTTATATGTTTTTGGGATTGGATAAAGAAAAAAACCCACTCTTGGGAACGTTCGTCAGATTTGAAGAAATTAGTTAAAAAAGTTAAAACCATATTAACATTCTTTTAAGTGGTAATCAATCTTGACCACATGGACATTGAAACGCAATCAGAATGAGAGGCTATAGTTAATTTCCCCATTCGTATCTTTAAATGCGTCGGGACCTCCAATATAGAAGTCTCATTGGATTAGAGTTTGTTGAAAGCCATTGCTGCTCATAATACTTTTTCTTTCAGGAACCACTCCAACTTGTGAAGACATCGGCAGGTATATACATTTTTCTTGTAATAAGTATTACGAGAACATGAAAAATTGTTCTCTTTTATTGCTGAAATTGGAGTTGGATAGGTTTACTAAACTCTTTTTATACAATACTGAGAATATTAAACTTTAATTTTTTCATAATAATTACTATATTTTGAATATTATTTTCTTCTACTTTGCAAACTTTGTTGCTTTTTTAGGCAAATGCTGACATATGGACGTAGAATTCCACTCCCCGAACTAAACAAACGTATTGATGTATGTATAATATGAATTAATGCACATGATATTTAATTTGTTGTCTATCAGGCTTTCTTACCGCGTAACGAATAAACTCTTTTTCGGACTCAAATCTGGCCAATAGGTGCAAGGTAGTGATGTACCTTACCTTAGGTACCTCAGATCATGCGTAGCTTAAAATGAGAGTGAGATTTGTTTACTTAGCTTAAAGTTCTTGCTTTAGAGATTGGAGATTGTTAAAACACAGAGGTTGTCTAGTCAAATTTCGTAAACCATAAAAGTCACTTAAATATCTATCTATACGAGTTAAGTGGAGAGGGATTGGTCTATACAAATCGTGTACAACTTGTTGGACCTCCAACACATTGCTATCATTGTTAACAATTCAATGAGAAAAGACGAGGCTATTGTTGTTAAATATTGATATCTACAATAACAATAACAAGATCTCTGAATCTTTGAATCTAGGAAAGATTTAAGAGCTGGCCCAAAATAACAGTTCAAAAGTTCATTATAGTTTATTTTTTTATAAGCAACTCCATTTTCCAATTCGGCCTCAGATTGCTTAGTAGTTGGTTAGAATCGTTTAGGCTCTTATTACTAGTAGTAAAGTAATATAAATCATGTTGAAATATTTTCACCATAACTTCATCTTATTTCACCTTTAGATGATTGACGCTAAAGCAGTGAAAGAAGTGTGCACTAAATATATTTACGATAAATGTCCAGCTGTGGCTGGTGTTGGTAAGTTTTCTTATGTTTTCTTTAAATTCATGCTTGGTATTATCTCTAAACAGTAGAGCACAATCATCGCTTACAAAAAAACAAACTTTGTTCCTCTAAAGTTGTTGTGAATTTTTTGTAAACAATTAAAATTAATATTCACAATATTGTAGCTGTTCCTTTTTTTATAAGAACTTGGAAAGCTTTGCAGAGCCTCGCTTATACTTTAGACTTTTGGCCTTTGTTTCATTAAAATTGGCTATTTTTTGAGATATGTTAAGAATCGGCATGGTCTGCTTTCTGGAGATAATTATATACGATTTTAAACCTAATAAATATCCTTAGCCTGTTAGCCTAATATTTTTATGAATGAGGCTTCTCGTATAAAAAGTGGTTAACAGTTAAACGTTCAAACAGATTGTTCGCGTCTTACACAAAGAATTTCGTAAACAAAAGAATCCTCTCTTCTTAGCTGTTAAGAAAACATTCTATTACGTTATATGATATCGTTCCATATAACAAAATTCCTTTCTCTTTTGAAAGAGTATGACTCGTTTGGCATTGACATCATCCCTTCATCCTACGTGTTTCTTTGTTATGCTCGTCGTGTTAATTGAACTGCTTTTGTTGTAATGATCTATGATGGAGAGCGGAAATAAAATGAGTCTTTCCTCTTATACATCAAGTTTGTCTATTTTGTTTTGGACTGTTATCTCCTCGCATTCCATAGTAATGACGTAATCATTTGATGTTGTAATTGCTACACGATGAATGTGGTTTACACATGAAAGGATAACTCAAAATGAGTGGAACCAACGTAGTTTGGTTATAATTTTCTATCACAATGAAGCCACGCGGACATGTTTGGGATTTTGGATAATCTATCCTTTAGATTGTCAAATTAATACAATGCATACGTGCCTCATTCGCTCTCGTGCATGATTCATTCAAGTTCTCTTCGTGCAATCGGTCATGTATGTTTTTTATAAGAACATGGGTTATAAGAATATCGGTAGGAATAGGAGCTTTTTTAAGTATATCTTATCCTAAAATTATTTCTAGTTCAAGTTTGAAGCATTAAATCACCCCTAAAAAAAAAGACTTAACAAAAAATGCTAGCTACTTGTTATCTACTACGAAAACAATTACTGAAATGTATGAATAGTAATATTGTAAAAATATAAGCATAACGAGACTAAATGAGAATCTACCATCTACTATATTCCAAACAGCTACAGCGAAAATAGTAAAAAGTATTCCAAGATTAAAGCCGAGCTTGTCATATGAATCATTTTCAACAAAGCTATTGAATTGTTTGTAAACATAATTTTCCTCTTTCGTGAAATATTCCTTTCTCGTAATCTCCTTTAATTTAATGACAATTACAATCTCTTGTCGCTAACCACGAGTGTCCCATGTGTCTCGTATACACAAACAACCGTCATTATTTTGCTACTTCGCATGTTTCGTGTTGTGTTTAATCAGGACAATTATCGTAAAGTCTTTTTCTTTACTTACGATTCAACCTGGGTTATAATTTTGCAATCCTTTGTCGTTTTTTTTAGTTAAGAAATATATGAGTAAAGAAGTGAACCAATTTCTTACTACTAATTTGCCTTACGATCAGAAACTTTTGTTGGAAGAAAGTTTTACATTTTCGTGTTTTTGGCGCTTTTTGCGAAAGTTTTTTGCACAAAAGTTTTCAAAAAGCCTGCTCTGCAAAAGTCTTTTCCTGGGAAATATTCAAAATAATTGTTTTATTTATTATATATAACTAATTAAGCCGAAAACTTTAGTGAATTTTGTTAGTTTCAGTTCACATTCTTTCTTTTTGAAGTGTAATGAAAGAAAACAAAGTAGGTCAACTGCGAATTATTCCCGCCAATTATTTAACAATAAGTCATCTGCAAATCTATAATGCTAAAAAGAGACACAAAGAAAGTGTCTTGAACTCTTCATTTTATTAGTACACGCTTTGGCTGTGTCAAAAACAAAAGAAAAATTTCCTCTCCTTACTTATTTCTCTACATAAGATAAAAATACAAAAACCATTGTCCTGATCTAAACAAGCACTACCTCTTGTAATTTTGAGCACTAAAAGCTGCTACGGGTGCTGACATTTATATCCAAAAATGTGAAATTTGAGTTTGAGTGTAGTTAAAAAGAACGAACATTTATTATTTATAAAAGTATTTATAAAATTGCTTCCTTGCTTGCTTCCTTCTCATTACTACAGTCTTACAGTTTTTTAACAACTAAAGTCAACTAAATTTGCCTAATCTCTTACACAATAGATTTTTTTGTTGTCGTAATTTTGTAAAGAGTCTTTTTACTGTATTCAGAAGGTTGCGTTGAGATTTATACTGTTATTCCGTGCAATCCTTTGACTTGACTTCACCTTAAAACCTTTAACGTTGACTGAAACAAAGAAAGGCCAAAGGCTTTTTACCCAAAAGGCTGGAATTCTTTCTTCTGAAAGGCGTGATCACCCTGATAGATTCAAATTTTTTAAGTTATAAAGTTATTTAGTTATATAGGGTTAGCAATAATGTTCTCTAGAAAGTTCAAATCTCAAATACTCTCGAATATTCGATGATCATAAAGTCCGTGACTAATCATAAAATAGAAGTTAAATAGACGCGTTTAAATAATCTTTCGAGAATTACTATTCTACAGTTCACTACAGTATGGATTTTTTCATTTTCTTTTTCTTTTCGTTTTACAGGTCCGGTGGAACAGTTGCCCGACTACAATCGTGTCCGTGGTGGAATGTATTGGTTACGTTTGTAAGACGTTCACGAGAAAACCAAAATAAAACGAGCCAAATCTCATCTCATCTCATCAACTATATTCCTTTCAAATGTACTTTATCAGTAGAATGTTGTTTAAATTTGAAAATATTACACAAAATTTAGATTTTTAATATAGACCAATTCGTTGCTTATACAATGTACCTTTTGTTTCTAAGCAAACTCCAATTTAGACAAAAATTTTGAATCTCGAGAAAATAGACATTCTAAAATCTTAAATTATTTTTGAAATAAATTTTGTGTGAATTGTATCGCATTTTCCAAATCTCGAAGGTTTTGTAATCTAAATTTTTACGGAGCGAAATGAATCTTATAAAACGTGATCGTCAACCGAAAAAAGATTGACTCACCGTCAGTCTGTTTTTTGCTAACGTAAATAAAGACATTGATTTTTCGTAATAATTATTATTTCCTGATTGGCTATTAAAATCATTCTTATGCAAACTTAAACATATACTATAAAGTTGGATAACGTAAATTATTGTTAAACTTTATTGACGAGTCGGGGTAATATTATTATGTTTTTAGCAAAATAAGCTAGAGAATAGTTACTAATAAAAAAAAACAACTAAAGGAAAGCACTTCAAAATAAGCATACCAGGCACATAACCTCAAATTAATAATAAACGAGAATTTAAAAAAAAATTGTTACTGACCCATCTCCTCTTGTGTAAAGCGAAATTATTCTTTCTAAATTTCGTAACTTCAAAATTGTAAATAGGCTCCTAATTTCCCTTCATCAAAAGATAGCCAAACCCCTTTATTCTATATTAAATTACGGTTTCGTTCTCCGGGTGAAGGCATTTTGATATGATTTAAGAGAAAAATGAAACGAGGTTTTGAATGTTGACTCAGGCAAATTATGAGTAAACTCTCCAACGCAAACCCGTAGCGAATATTATTCTCGCGGGGCGACATCGTCTTAGAAAGTGCTTACTCAGCAACCTATTTTAAGAAAGCCAATGAAACGGCTTACGCTCATCTGGTCTGTGATTTACACGAACGAAACACTTTCATTTTTGCTTTGGTGATGTTTTGATCGTCTCTTGCTGGTACGTTGCGCAACTATAAGAACAGGTTAATTTTATTTCAATCCGTAAAATTGCTCCGAGAAGCAATATTATTCAAAACATTGAATTCTATGAATACAAAATTCTATTTTGTTTTATAAAAGTCTTCTCAGAGGAAAAATAATGTTTTAGCTGATTTCACTCAGCCAAGCAATATTGTTTTGATTGCTAAGATTGGCTTTCAAACCCAAAATCTGTTCATAGGTCATTAAAACGGAGTTTGTTATATTCGCTTGATTGCCAGTATGGTGTAAGTCAAACTTTGTTTTGTAAGCGAGAATTTTTGAAGAGAGCGCACATAAGAGGGTCAAGGAAGGTGTGGTATAAAAGAGAACCGGCTTCAAGGAAAGAACAAAAAGTTTTCACAGATTCACATTGTGGAATTACAGTAAGCAAACTCAACTTTATTATTATTATTATTATCTATAATATCTAAAATTGAAGAAGTTGACTACAAGTTGTTTTATAGGTTATGTCACACATACTGGAAGATTTATTTTTTTTATATTTTTATGAAATTCAATTTTGGTTTGTTCTCATTTAACTAGCAATATACCCATCATTTAGTTTAAGTTGCTATTTTTGTTTAAAAGTACACAATAGGCTGTTTTTAATGGAATTTACTTTTTCTCTCCAGGTCATCTAATTGAGTAATAGTGGCATTTCAAGTAGTTTACTAACCCAATTATGGGAATTCTATCATTAAATTCACTATTTGTAACGAGAAACTTTTAATATATATATATATATATATGTTATTGTTTTATAATAAACTGTTTTTTCTTTAACGTAAAAACAATATAGAAAATGAAACCAGCAAAAATGTTATGTGCAGCCTTGTGACTATTAATAATAGAGTTGATTTGTTTACACTTTTCAAAACCTTATAAAACCTAAAGTGAGAGATTCTATAATAATTTATAAAAAATAGAAATGAGTGGAGTAGTTTTTTCTTATTTACATCCTTAATACTATCACTTGGTGTAACTGCTAACTTTGATCACAGGGATGATTTGAAATAAGTTATCGTTTTCATATGAGTATGATTCAAGCCACATTTGTGATCCCAAGTCAGGGTCCTAAATTATTAAAAAAAACAGCATATAAATCAGTATTATCACCTAGTCTGAAAATCTCAATACATTGTTTAACCATTTTAATTGTGCATTTACACAAC
Organism: Dendronotus venustus; assembly: GCA_031834005.1. NCBI lineage: Eukaryota > Metazoa > Mollusca > Gastropoda > Nudibranchia > Dendronotidae > Dendronotus > Dendronotus venustus. Next base: position 6,883 of record JAUEKX010088102.1, read on the forward strand.
TAAATAAATTCATTTCTTCTAGGTATTCTTGTAGATAAAAATTGTGATCCACATGAATTAAGAGATGGAGAGAACACAATTGAGTTTATTTTTAGCCTTAGTAATAGTTTTTCATTTTGGTTTTAATTGTTTCAACCTTTTTATTCAATATAGCTAAACATTAATGCAAAACTAAAATAAACTGATGTAAAGGCGGTATATGGATGTATATTGAGATAATTTAACTTATAATAATATATAAACAAATATAAAATTTGTTTAATAGTCTTAAAATATGTTAGGGGTTAATATTTGATCTTTCATGTTACATGTTTATTTTTCTAATCTTTTAACTTCACTTTTTCAGGGAAGTTTAAATATATTTGTCCTCTGTCACTTATGTGAGCAATTCTGTAAGTTGGCAGAAACATTTTTAGTCTCCAAATAGAACAAACTCGTCCAGTTATCCTTGATTGATATCATAGATTGAATATATAAAGATCAATTTATTTTGTTTTTTGGTATGTTGACCTGATTTAAAAGTGTTTGCTAATTTTTCATAACTATTATTGAATAAAAAATGATTTAACTTTTAATTAAATTTTATTTTGCTTTTAGGTACATAATATGGCAGCAATAAGAAAAAAATTGGTTATCGTTGGTGATGGAGCTTGTGGTAAAACGTGTCTCTTGATTGTTTTCTCTAAGGATCAATTTCCAGAAGTATATGTCCCAACTGTATTTGAAAATTATGTTGCTGATATTGAAGTAGTTGGTAAACAAGTTGAATTAGCATTATGGGATACAGCTGGACAAGAAGATTATGATAGGCTCCGACCGTTATCCTACCCAGATACAGATGTGATTTTAATGTGCTTTTCTATTGACTCACCAGACAGTTTAGAAAATATCCCAGAAAAATGGACTCCTGAAGTAAAGCACTTTTGTCCAAATGTCCCTATTATTTTAGTTGGTAACAAAAAGGATTTACGTAACGATAGTGGTACAATACACGAGCTCGCAAAAATGAAACAAGAACCAGTATCAATTGAAGATGGGAAAACAATGGCCGAAAAGATTAGTGCCTACTCCTATTTGGAATGTTCAGCAAAGACAAAGGATGGTGTTAGAGAAGTCTTTGAAACGGCTACAAGAGCTGCTCTCGAGAGCAAAAAGAAGAAAGCAAAGAAAGGATGTAGATTGCTCTGAAACTGTGCTATAATATACTAAAATAGTAAGTACATTTTGGAAATTGGGAAAAATGTAGCTTCATTTCACACTGAGCCTGTTGGCACTTTGGATGTCACTACCATTCTAACATTTGCCTCCCTCCAAATGTTGAAAAGACCAAGAAATTGTACAAGGCTTTGAGCTCCTGGGATATTTATTATTGATACTGACTAAGGTTTTCTTATTACCTCATCAATCGGTTTTATTTTTGTTTATAAATAGTGTTTTAAACTGTTTAGCTAGGCTTTCGGTTTACTTTTTGCTATAGTCATAACAAGGTCGATGTTATTTCGTTATCAAATTGACTTTTTTTAGAAATTTATTTTTGGTCGCTTTATATTAGTCGCCATTCAACTAATCATAAAACAACGAATAAGATATTGTGTGTTTCAGTTCAATTTTGAAGACGTTAAGGGGTGCTTGAAAATTTCTATTTTTTCAATATAGAGGACTGCAGTGCATGGAAGACCTATACTTACAGTCAAATAACTCGTTTATCCATAAAAAAAATTATCAAATTAAGGGTAATGTATTATATGTAGGTTTATTGAGTTACAATAAAGGCATAAATGTTTTTTAATTTCGTGCTTTGACGGGTGTACGAAAATTTCTGCTTTTAAAGTGCCCTATAGTATGCATTATCCAAAAAATAATATTATAAGACATTTCAGTTTTTTTTAATATCAATACTCTTATTATTGTTATAATTGTTTATTTTATTTTTTTCATTAAGATAATAAATCCTTTTTTATGAGAGGTTTGATATTTTACAGAGTTCTCTTTCTTATCCTTATCCTCTATTGTGTTTTGTCATTGTTTTCAATGGGCATAGAATGCCTAAATCTTTCTCAAGACTACCTCTCTTTTTTTCTTTTTTTCTTTTTTTTTACTTTTCTTAAATTGTGCGATATTAATTTATTAGAAATTTAAATTCTTGTACAAGAGTGTCTTGTATAAAATATATTTTCCAGGTTCTAAAAGAATGAAGAATTCAATTGTTTGTTTATTTAGATTTGTTTCGTTTCTTTATTTGTAACTGCTCTACTGTTTGAAAAATATTCCTTTAAATGTAGTATGTATTTATAAAAGTGGAACCCTGTTTTCAAAGGAAGTAAGTACTATGGTCTCTTGGGATGTTACACAATGCTATGAGCAAACCAAATGTTTTGTGTGCTACTGAATTTCCTTTAGTCTTTAGAGGAAAAAAGTAAAGTCTATAGCAATTTCTATAGGTTTATCTTTATAGATACATACTGTGAAACTATTCGAAAATACAGAAAGTGCCTTGCACTATGGTCAATCGGTCAATCAATTTGGTCATCTGAAAATTAAATTTTCGTGTTATCGAAATTGTACCTTATTATTTAAACTTCTTTTTCTTAAAAAAAAAGTACTTTTTGCAACTTTAATTTAGTGACGGCTCCTATTCTATAATTATTCCAAAGCGATCGTATTAGCAACTTTCAGAAGACACAACTACAACAGCAGCGGTCGTATCAAACCGTTTTATGCATTTTTTAAAAAGAAACAAAACAAGTGTGTGTAAATAAATTAACCTTTCTTCCAAACAAACGACTGGCAAAATAATATACTTGGGTCAACGTTCTTAAAAAAACTACAAATCATATAGTTTCACGTCGTCTCAAAACTTCAGGTGTAAATTAAATGGACGCGGGATTAATTTAACAACTCTTTTATTAATATTGCAAAAACACTTCATTTTCACAATTTAACAAGTAAATGATTACAGTACGTTTTCTTACAGTTTGTGCATTTGTTCGTTCTCGTCGTGTTTGCTTAGACTCGCTAATTATGCTTTTAAAGACATAAACAATGAATAATTTTCTTCTATTATGGCACCAAACGAAAGAACGCAAAGAATCACGAATCCTTAAAACGTTATACTAATTCTTCTGCCAATTCAACTTGTATCATTTTGCAAGAGTTATTCTTAAAGACACGATTTACCTAGAAATATTAATTTATCCCAAATCACCCTCAAAACATGCAATTACTAGTCCAATTTGGCACAATAAGTGTTACCAGATAATGATGACGATATTGCCTTCTTCATATTATTTTACACCATTAATTTTTGTCTTATCACTAAAAGCATAATTCTTGAAGCTTCTTGGCTTCATCTTATACTCTAAATAACTTTTCATCTCGCTAAAATTATGCTTTGGAAAAATCTCTGATACAATGATATCTATATATTAAAAAGCGTAATCATATCTCGTGTTTTGATATACCCACTTTTAAAAAATTTCCCCAAACATGACCTAAACGGCACTAAGTGATGAACATTTTTGAAAACAGTAAGAGATATTAGAAAAAAATGTTTGTGTGGTCCAAAGAATAATTTATTTCCTTGCTTTCATCGTTTCTGTAAAGCGTTGTCAACGATTTTCCTCGAAGATTTAGTTATTCTTTAAATTATTCTTTAGATATTAGTTTAATTTTACAGGTGCAGATCCGACACAGCGGACCTTTTATGCTGAATAAGCAAATATGTCATGGTCCTTCGTTTTGATAATTGTGTCGTGTGAAAACTGCAAGTTAAATATTTTGATTTATTTTCATATATGTATCGCTGACCTACAAGATTTTTTATTAACTAACTTTAAAATAAAGTGTTTATTTAAAATATTTACATTACTTTACCACAGAAAAATGAATTGTATTCAGTTTGATATGATTGTGTATATACATTATACAAATCATAGATCTTTGACCCAGTCCAAAACTTTTTCTTCATCAAAAGCGTTACTCGTTTCTGTTTAACAATTTTGCAAAAATTTCCATTATTGTTATTATTATTAAATTTTATTTTTGTTCCCGAAAATGGGAACTATCTAATCTAATCCAACATTAATTATGAAAGGTAGTTTTTTAAGGAGGTGACAACTAGGGTTCTCGACTCTTCCCTCTTTAGTTTTATAAAATATTGCCCGTAGGGGAACTATATGTTAAAACGAGATTTCTTCTTCTTCATGGGAGGTTGCTTTGTCGAACGGAAATTTACTACATTATGTTTGTGAAATAACACTTTCTGTAAATTATACTCAATATCTTTTTGTATCAGCATAAAGTACAAAAAAAAACAAATGGTCCTAATAGCAAAGGATATTGGAATAACGAAGTAAATTATAAGTAATTAAATTTTAAAAATTTATAACGATTTAAACGGCTGATTTTATTGCAAGAACAAAACTATGCATATAATGAAAAAGAGAAATTTTTACTTAATTAATTGATTGATTGACGATTGATTGTGATTCAGGATGTATTAACTTTTAAACTAAGGGTTTGTGGCTTCACTTCACCATTCATATGATATATCGCCAGTTTCGATTAACCAACGCTCTTATCTCTTGATAGAAAATATATTCTTGACATCGCTATTCATAAATTTTGTTGTTCTTATAGTGCTTAATAGAAAATGTGAACAAATGAAGAAGAAATTGAAATCATCTGTATTAAGTGACATTTTAAAAGACATCCTCCCTACCAATAACATAATGTTTTATTTATGAAGAGTTTGCAGCAATGTTATATATGCTCATTCCCATGTTTCATTAGTTTTAAAATCTGTAAATTTTACGGAGCGATATGAATCTTATAAAAGGTGCACGTCATCAAGTGAGAAAGATCTTTTATATAACGTAATTTTTCATGACTCACCTTCATTCATTTTGTGCTGATGTAACTCAAGTAAAAATATTAATTTTCGTAATAATTAATCTTTCCTGATTGGCTATTAAAATTATTCTCATGTAATTATAATAAAGTCTGGATAATGTAAATTATTGTTAAACTTTATTGATGAATTGAAACATTTTGTTTTAAGCAAAATAATCTAGAGAACATAGCGAATACTTTGCGCAAGTCGTCGTTTTCACCCGCAGGAGTAATCGTTTTAGAAAGTGCATAATCGGCAAGCTATTTTAGAAAAACCAATGAATTTGCGTGCGCTAATCCGGTCTGTGATTTACACGACCAATGCACTTTAATTTTTGCTTTGATATTGGTTCAATTGTCCTCTGTTGGAATTTATGAAGAGAGCTTACATAAGAGGATCAAGGAAGGTGTGAACCGGCTTCAAGGAAAGAACATAAATATTATCACATATTTAAATTGTGGAATTACAGAAACTAAACCCACATTTTATCTAATTCAAATAAAAAGGTACAAAGATTAAATAAATTAAACACAAATAATCTTAATACATTTCATATACAAAGATTAGTTTTAATAAATTTTATTTTCCTTTTAGGTACGTGACATGGCAGTAATAAGAAAAAAAATGGTTATCGTCGGTGATGGAGCTTGTGGTAAAACGTGTCTCTTGGTTGTTTTCTCTAAAGATCAATTTCCGGAAGTATATGTCCCAACTGTATTTGAAAATTATATCGCTGATATTGAAGTAGTTGGTAAACAAGTTGAATTAGCATTATGGGATACAGCTGGACAAGAAGATTACGATAGGCTCCGACCGTTATCCTACCCAGATACAGATGTGATTTTAATGTGCTTTTCTATTGACTCACCAGACAGTTTAGAAA
>JAUEKX010088213.1:0-12653 GCA_031834005.1 Dendronotus venustus
AAAACCCACCCCCGCCCCCCCCCCCCCCCCCCCCAAAAAAAAAAAAAAAAAAAAATTATAAGTGTCAAAAAAATACAAACGCCAGGGTGCTTTACTTAGAGAATACGGTAATTTTTAAGAAAAAATTATCAATATACTTATATAAAATAAATCAGATAAAACTTACCAATAGAAATGGTTCCTAGAAGTAGGATAATACTCTTAAGTAAAATCATTTCTCTTTTAGACTCTCAATCTACTAAAAGAATCAAGGTAAATATATAAACGCACAGAAGAGTATTTTTATTGAATAAGAACCTTTTGTTGAAAGAAGATTCATAATAATCACGTAACTGTAGATATTACCTCTTTCAAATTGGTTGCATTCACTTTTTCACTCATTATTAAAAAGAAAACTACTGCTAACACAAAACAAGATATTTAAAATAGCATTAAATGATCCAGAAAATAGACAGCCTTTATATTTATGAGGTTCATTTTGATACATTCAATGTTTGTCTAAATCCTAAATAACTGCTAACCAGTAACCTACGCTCAAATTAAACATATTTAAGTCTTGTTGCGTTTTAAGCAATTATTGTCTAAAATGCATATAAAAAGACAAGGAGAGGTTGATGTGGTCGGAACTATTGTAATTGTTCAAAAATAGTAATAAAGCTTTTGTTCTAATTCCTTAATTTTGTTCAATTTTGTGCGTTATGCTCTCTACCTGGTTTTAAGAAATGAGTAGGAGAGCAACAAGACAATCATCATCTGAGAAACCCTGTAACATAATTAAATTGTCACTCTCCTTCACAAATGTTGTATATCCACTATATATACATATGATATTGGTAATTTTAATTGTAATTTGTAATTTTTGTATTTCATTTGTCTGTTACCGGTGGTCTCAAAAAACATGGTTATTCAAGTTTCTCTGTGGATTTCGTAAATCTTTCACCTTGCAATACTCTATCATTACATGATTCGCAAGTGACAGTCTTGTTTGAATACTGCTGGTAGTGTAGGAGCAGTACTAATGGATCTTTCTAACACTTTTGACTGTCTGCTCCATGATGATGTAATAGCTAAAATGGCAGCTTATGGATTTGGGACTAATGCACTTAATCTCTTTCATAGTTACTTGAGTGATCGTAAACATCGGGTACGTCTTGCTATTTTAGTAAGTGACTTACTTGAAATTTTGCTTGGGGTTCCACAAGGATCCTGTTCTGGGACCGATCATTTTCAATATCTTTATTAATGATTTATTATTCGCGGTCGAGGAGAATATTTGCAACTTTGCTGACGATAACACTCTATATGTTGTGCTTCAGATATCTCTGATATAACTCGTAGAATTAACAATGACCTCGTCTCTGTAATACGTTGGTTTTCAAAAAATGGCATGGTTGCAAATCCTGACAAGTTTCAGGCAATTTTCTTTGAGACTGCCGATGATGACATCAGTATAGATATAGGTTCTGCTAAAATTGTTGGCTCCAAACCAGTTGAACTACTTGGAGTCACGATAGAACACCAGATAACTTTTTTAATCTCAGACGAATATATGTAAGAAAGTCTCTTCTAAATCAAAGGCTTTATTTAATGAGGATAAGAAGTTTTCAGACGCAAAATCAGACGGATCATTTGTATATGGCTTATATCATGTCTTCTTTTAACTATTGTCCTTTGGTGTGGATGTTTTGTAGTAAGATGGCTCATAACTTAATCGACAAAACCCATTACAAACCTTTATGTGCAAGGTTTAACACAAAATAAATCTCTGCACCATCTAAATCATGAATTAATGTTGTATTCCTTTGTGTTGAAACCGGAAGTTTACAATCTTAGACAAGGACCTTCTCTCATCATTTCACATGCAAAGTCTATGCATGCTATCAATGCCTTGGACTTTCGCGCCGCATTAGCCTGTAATTATCTCCCGGCAGACATGAGACATCCCTGTTTAAGTTCAAAAGTAAACTGAAAGGTTACAAAATCGATTGTACTGTTTTATTTACTTCGTCGTTAATCAAATAATAAATAAGTAAATAAATAAAATAAAATCTCTTATGGTGGGTTCAATAACCCCTTCACACATGGAGCTCGCAAAAATCCAATCCTTAGAACTTCTTCTTCTAAAGAGTTAAAGAGATGTTTTTTTTATTACTAAGAGGGTTAGCTTTTACTAAAAATAAATGACACAAATCATGTTGCATATAGCAAAATTAAAACTAGTTAATTAATTTATAACCCAGATGAAACATTTAAACTTTTTTCCTTAATCTTTGATATCATGTAATGAACAAATAAACTTGATAAACAAATGTATTACCGGTCAAATAATGTTCCAAATAATGTTAAACTGATACAATAAAATACAAGTGAATAAATTCATTTGGAGGTTGCCAAACGTTAGAAGCTTTTATCAACTAATGTAGAAAGCAATAGATTCCTCTTAGAACTGAGAATAGTAAAGAAAATCCAGTGTCCAGTGTGTAAATTCAAATGTTAAAAAAGTCAATGACAAAGCTGAATAACTACAACATTCTTAGAGACTTAGGCAACTTTCGGTAAACTGTTAACCTTTTCATTAATAGCCGTATTAGGCGAAGCCCTCAAATAATAACCGTGACAATAGTCAAATATTACTCCTTCATTATTTTCCTTTGATAATAATGCCTATTTAAAAACATAAAATTGAAAATATGTTAGGTTCCATCTTGAACACGCACAAGTAGTTGGGTCTCCTAACATTTGCAAGTATGTCAATGAAATCGAAGAAGTTCAACGGAGAGCAACCAGGATTGTTACTGTCTACAGGAACTTCCTTATGAGGAACGACGCCACTGTCTCATCGGCGTTCCAACACTTAAAATTAGTCGGCAAAATAGCAATATGATTGAAGTATACAAAGACCTTCACGTCTACAACAAATCATCGACATTAAATAAATTTGTTTCACGCATTCGTCCCAGCAGAAATCACAACTTCTAACTGGTGAGAATCTTTGTAAACGATGGTTTCTGAGGATTTCAAACTAATTATTTTTACTATCGCAGTATCGAGCCCTGTGATATACTTCGATAGTTAGTTAAAATGCCCTTTTTGAGATTAATAATTGGCTAGTAAGCACAACTTTCAAATTGCACTAAAAGTCGCTGTGGTTGTCAAAACTGAACGTATTAGTCTTTAATATGGGCCTCAATCATCGACCTTCATCGACCTAAAGTTGTCAAAAGTTAAGGCTCCCAGAAGCAAACACGGTATTTTTGACCCCATATGTCGGATATATCCGACAACGGCACTTAAGGGTTAACAGCTGTACGTGTTTCGTTTTTTTAATCTTTATAAACTAGAAAAAATATTTTAAAGAAAACTGTATCAGATAGGCAGAGTGGTTTAAAGTAAAATATGTAAAAATGAATAAATTAATGATTAGTTTTCTTATTTATTGTAACTTAAAATGGCATTTGAATTCTTAGCATCAGAAAATGTAAAAATGATATTATTGATATGCATCTCTTTTCCTCTTCCTCATTCTAATGGTTTAGAAATTGCATTAAATGTTAGCCAACAAACATGATAAATTAATGCTGGCGACAGGCTTTTAATATGGTGTTTAGTGGACATTTTCGCAAATAATGATAACTTTCAGAAAAGCCATTAACTTTTATTTCCATGTGCAAAACACTTTGCAATTATATGCAATAAAACGCTCATATCATTACTTAGACAGAAAATGATAAGTCACAAGAATTAAAAACTGTTTAGTCATCGCTCCATTACATTATTATAAACAAACCGAAGTATATCAAAACAAACCTTGTAAAAACATCCAAATTTAACAGTTTAGTCCTGTTGCTAAATTAGAAATCTGATCCATGCTTTATTCACAAACCTTTTTTACTGAATGATCATGTAATATGATCCGCTGATAAACTGATAAACAAACAACAAACATCTATTCAAGTTCTATTCTATGATTTCTTAATTAATAAAAACTTCTAGAAAGCTTTTGCCCCCTTCACTAGGTTCGGAAGAGACTGATTGTCTTTAAAGGTTGTTTTTCCAAAATAGAGGCTGATCTTTGACAGGAAACAGGACACGTGGACTAAACTTATAATCTTTTGTGAAAAAATAAGATAATGGACTGATGGCGATTGCCATTGACACAATGTGGCCCAGTCATTTCTGCAATTTCTCTGGTAGAACACAAACTCAAAGTTAATGCAACTATAATCTAAGATTCAGTTATAAATTTCTAAAACTCTACTCTTTTAGCTTAGCCACCTCAAATTTTATTGTCGATGTATTTATGTTAAATTCTAAGAGTCTAGGAAAATTCCTACCAGGAAAACTCGCACACAATAATAATAATACATCTTTCTCTTAAATTTATGAGAGGATAATCCATGACCAAGTGTCCACTTACTTTGATAGCACTTTTGACCCCAGACTCTATGGCTTCAGGTCCAAACACAGCACCCAACATGCTTATAATTCGAATGCTGAGTAAATGATATCAACATGGAGACAATCAAGTAAAGTGGGCGTGATCCTAACGGCTTTTTTTTAACGGTCAAAGGCTTTTTATAATACCCACAATGCTTTGAATAAACGCTCTTTTAAACCTCTCCCCTTGAATAAACTTGTAAAAAATATAAATTTGGTTGCAAGAAAATCCAGATGGCGGATTCCTGTCCAAAAGAACGACCTTGAGTTTTCTCGTCGTATGATTTTATTGTTTATATCTCCTTAATAATTGTTATAAGCAAATAGAGATTGTGTATCGCGGGAAAAACGCGTTTTACTTAATATGAGTGACAAGCAACAAGAGAAGGCGGAATAACCAATCATTGGTCGTAATATACTAATGATTTTACATATATATTTCGTACTTATTTCTTACCGACCACCTTACTTACCAGATATACTTATACAAGCCTGATCTGAGTTTGATATTCATGACGGCATAACAGAGGTGCATTCCTTTCTTCTGGAGAGTATTTTTGAAAAGTTTCTTTAATTTGTGCATGCATATTGTATTATTTTTGGTTTGATTATTTATTATGTTTGATTATTAGTTTAATAGAGAAAGGTTGGTAGTGATATTAACATTTTGTGCATGTAGTTGACTTTTGGTAGAATGTTTGGCAGATCATCCCAATTGCAAAATTTTTCCTTTTTGCGGGAATAAACTTTCATAGATCTATATATATATGATCTATATCATGATCTATTGTCAAATAATTTGCAGAAAAAACTTTTGCAGATAACCTGACCTTTCACAATTGACCTGCCTTGTTTTATTTCATTACATTAGCAGGGGCGGATACAGGATTTTTATCAGGGGTAGCTCAAATATTCGTCAGAACCAAAAAGTGGTTTTTATTGTTGATATTACATTTATGTATACACACCTAAAAATGCAAAAAGAATAATCCAGGAACATTATCAAAGTCTGTTTCGCCCAATATCAGGGCTCATCAGCATGCCTAGGATAAAGTCCAGACAGGAAGACTTATTTATGAAGAAGAGATTAGAGAAATATTAGAGATGGGGAAAACATTAGTAATGATAGTAAAAAAGGAAGATGGAGAAGTGCCAATAACAGAGACAGAATTAATAAATTGGAAGTTTTATTATTTTGAAAAATTAAAACAATCTCTAACAACAACAGAGAATAAATGGTTAGGAGAAAGGTTCTTACTGCTACTACCAACAGACTGATTTCCTTCATAACAAAATAAAAAATGCATACAGGGTGTTCAGCACGGCTGGAAAAGCTGGAAATTCTGGAAAATAATATAAATTTTCACCTAATTTGGCTGGAAAAGCTGGAATTTAAATTTTCAGGGAATATATATATATATATATAATTTCTCTTAGTCCAGTCTATATTCTAGCATGCTGGTTTTTGTGAGTTATGCTGAGTTTCCGTGTATGTTATTTTAATCTATAAAATTTAGATTTATTAAATAGCTTTATACGTTTTTTGGTTTACACTTTAATTGAAATAACTGTCTTGGCTATGAAGCCATGAAGTTTGACAAATATGTCTATTTTCTTGTAACATCGGGCTGGAATTATGTGCCTTTTTAAACTTTGAGGCTGGAAAAAATATATATAGTAAATGACACTTTTTTGGCTAGAAAAAGATTTCTAAAATACCAAATTTAGGCTGGAATTCTATTTAGGAACTTCTGGACACCCTGAAATATCCAATAGTTCAAAATTGTCAACTGCTGACCTTTGTTGAATACAACTATTAAAAACTAACTTATATATATATATATATATACTTATTTTGCCCCACATCAGGGTATAATGATTGAACAGGACATCTAATAACGTTGACAACCCTGACAAGCACAAAAAAGAAGACCAAACATTTTCAAAACAATTGTTAATGGCCTTATATATATTTAATTAACTGTGAGGAATTAAAACCAGTTATAAGAGACTTTGTTCAAACAAAAAAGCTTAAGAAGAATTGTTTCAAGATTACAAAATTTCTTATCCTGAACAAGTTTTTAAAAAGAAAAGATGCTTACAATAAAAGTCTGCATGCTAAGAAGATTTCTGCACTTGTATGTCATAGCTCTCAAATGTTTTAAAGCAACTATCACCAAAAAAAAAACATTTGAGACTGCACTATGAAGACAATCACCATCCATATCAGAGCAAAAAAATAGCATTAAGTTTAGATTATATACTTGACACTGTGTGTTTTGTATTTATTCTTTAACAAAACATTTCGTACACATTTCACTCTACCATTTTTTGAAAGGCCATGAAATAAAACCATGCCTCATGAGGGAGTCATGGCACGTAACACGAGACTTATAACACATCTTATATAGAAAAAAAGCCTTTTTCTAAACAAGATTAACATGAAGTTATTGTCAACATGATCTGAATATACATGATGAATATTAGAAGAAAAAACTTTTGAAAAATGAGGTTCATCTCTGAGCTCCATCGTAAAATTGCTGGCACGCTTTCATTGTGTTTATCAGTCCAAAACAATAGGATATTGTTAATTTTGTATGCGGGGGGGAAATTTCTGCAAAATTATAACATAAAAATGTTTTTGGTAACAATTACATATATATATATATATATATACAACAGCCTAAAAAAAAAACGGTATTGCCCAATTATAAATTATAAAAACAACCATTTGACGTTGCAAAAACAAAACAACAATATATATATAGAATCTATATATAAACCTGTATCTATATATATATATATATATATACCCAAGTGGCAATCATTTTCTGATGACAGATTATAATTATTATATGCAAAAAATCTTTATCTGCACTAATGATCCAACTAAACAAGCAGTCAAAACAAACATGTGTAATAATTATATATATACCTCAAGGGAATAAACCTTCAGTAACGTTTGGGAGATAAGTTGTGGATAGATAACGTCTTGGAAGAAGATTTCTTCTTTAAGAAGCCTGTAATGACCACCCTCTGCTATACAGCTCCTCTTAAACAAACTACTCAAACAAAGTGCTCAAAATCTGAGTTTGAGAATTTGAGAATAATTATCAAAGTAATTATTATAAATATGTCAAGATTGATATATTTATAATAGTTAAACTTGATAAACTTTTAACTAATTAACTATGCTTAAAAAATTAGTCAAAAGATATTTCCACATTTCACAACAACTTGTCTAGCAAGCAATGATATATATAATATGTAATCAATGGAGGATTCTAGTTGTATATTTTAATATATTGTTCCATAAGTTATCTGATGCTTGTGTTTGTATTATTCTTTTCAGAATAATCATGCTGTAGACATCCTGATAATATGATGACTATGGTTTTAGCAGTTGTTCTGGTTGTGCTCTCTAACAATGAAAAATAATGATTGGATTAATTTTTTTAACTTGTTTTGTTGTGATATTGTTTTATGTACAAGAAGATTTCTAGGATAGAAATTATATATTCTTTTATTTACTTTACTAGTGCACTTTAAGTTGTCCTATTTATAACATGTGCTTGTACCTTTTACTACTTATGTGGAGCTGTGGCCGAGTGGTTAAGGCACTCGACTCGATATTTGAGAGCAAATTATAAAATAAACTAAGTAATATTTTGTCCATAACTTATTCTTTTATTGTATTATAAAATTGTGGAAAATGTTAGATGTATATGTATATATCTTGATACTTGAATCCATATAACTTTTACTCCTATTATTTTACATTTTCTAATTTCAAACATTGGTTTCAAAAGTTATCGAAAACTGTTAACTTTCTTTTTCACCCAAAAAAAAGAACAATTCTTTTGATATATTGTTACATTTTTGATGTACTGTAATGTAATTATAATGAATGTATAATGCAATTCTCCTAAATCCTAAAAACAAAGAAATTCTTTTTATTGAAAAATATTGTTTGGAGTTATCGGACCATCAACCTGCATTCTGTAGTGCAATCAATACGATCCTATTAAAGTCAGCAAATTGTACTTGTAAAATAGGACTATTTTAAGAAAAATTTTAAAAAGTTTGCAAAAGTATGTTTCAAAATTTTCTTTTTTAATTCTGATGCCTTGTGAATTTTAAGTTTATCAATTTTAAAAAACTAAAAGGTATTTCTTGTGTTCTTATTTAGTTTTAAGATGTATGATTGGCTAGAGCAATGCAATGCATCTTTTGATGTATTGTAACATGAGAACAAAAGGTATTTTGCATTAAACAAAGCCTTCTTTATATTTTTGAAAGATAAAACCTTTTAGTTCCTTGTCGTTTATATCTTTCGAAATTCCACAAATTTCAATATTGTTGTGTCTGGTATACTGCTGTAGATGGATTGTCACTTTGTATTTAAAAAATTTAAGTTTTCTTCTCAAATCAGTAATATCAGCTTGGTATTTTTACTTCTAGGAGTTTATAGTGTTTAATTGGTAATCTTAAGCTAAAAGTTCTCCAAAAACCATAGCAAGAAACTGCTTACGAAACTTTTAATAGTTTAATTATTTGAAGATCATCTGATACTTGAGAGTAAGTCATAAGTTAATTAAAACTGAGCAATATTTTGATCAATGCTTCTGTTAATTTTATTTTGAGAAAGCAAATTTTTATAAAGGAATTGTAAAGTTGATTATATATTTTGATGCTTGAATACATAAATAGCTTTTTTATATTGTATAATTAAAAATCTATTACAAGGGGGACTACTAGTATCACTGATCATTTTTAACTTTAAACTAATAAATTATTGTGTATATATATATTTTCTGTGCTTTTAGTTATACATATTTTAAAAAGGAAATATGGTACGATTTGTTGAGAGTACAATTCTACTATTGCTGCTGACATTTATTTTATCAGGTAAGATTCCTTATAAGTTTGATATGTAACCATGTCCCATCTGGCACAAGTCGCTAGAATAATCGACATTAACATTTCAGGTGGTCCAGAATAAACATATCGACAGTGAGATTAATAAAAAAATGATAGTTTTCAAGACGAACATGCGGGCAAATCTTGCAATCAAAATAAAAAAAAAGGCTTCAGCTAAAGGGACTTATTATTCAAGATAGAATGGTGTAAAGAGTGAATTTTCGTTTTAAGAAAACGTGTTTTAGTTTTTAACAATTTTCATAGATGCATAACGAATTGCATTCAAACATGAGCGTTAAACCAGAACTCGGGGTCATACAACTTCTCTTTAGCAAATTCGTTTTTATATGCTATTGTGGTTATCCTTTATTACTATTTAGTAATATTAAAGTAAAATATAGCAATATATCTAGGATTTTGGTAAATGAAAGCTACTGTATGTTTTATAATGTCTAATTAATCTATTTTTAGTTTATGGTGGCACTATTACACGTGACAATGACGAAACTGTTACCCTTACAAAAGGAAAAGACAAAAGCTTTTCGTGGACATTTGCACCTGCAGCTGATGAAAATATAGTTGGAGTATTTTTATATAACGGAACAGAAAATGACGAAAATAAATTATGGAAGGCTGTTGGTGATGAAGTCCTACCAAAAGGTGAAGAAATGTTTAATGGAAGATTAAAAGTTAAATATGATGATGGGAAAAAATTAACTGTTATCATAGAAAATGCGAAGCTAAACGATTCAATAACAATTCTTCTAACAGGAGGTTTCCTTAAAAAAGATTTTACATCAACAAACAAATTTTCATCTTCAGTTACTCTTGATGTCCAAGGTAATTATATTGTTATTTTTGATACAATCCAAAGATTTCTTCATTCTCTCTCGTTGATGTTATTAAAATGCAGTGATAGCTTTGCAAATTTTAATTTTTTTACAATCTTAAGCATAATAAAGAATTAAGTGTCACTGCAGTAAGCATAATGTGTATTTAATTAGCATCTTGGAAAATAATTATGCACTTAAATTTGTGATGTTCTCCTTTATAATATGTGACAAGTGCCAACTCTGTCTGTCTATTTGTCTGTCTGTGTCTGTCTATAACGATAGCGGTATGCACAAATGGTTATAGCGATAAACAATAGCGATAAATAATAGCGAGAAAAAAACAACGGCTACTCACGGTTGGCCAGTCGTAAATAATCGGAAAACAAACTGGTGGGTTCTCCAAGTATGAACAACGGAAACCAAAAATCAATTTGATCTGAAATGTTTTGATTATTTTATAATATTATTGTTGCTAATTTTAATGTTTGGCTTATTTTATTGGAATTCATATAACGATGTAACAAAAGTGCGTACTATTCATGTCATTCGGAGCGAAATTTACTCTTCATACACAATGTTCCATTTTATTTTCATTCCATTTGGTGCAGAAGGGTGACTTGATCTACTTGGAAAAAACTAAATATCTATTCACAACTTTTCATAAAACATCGTAATGTTTTACGACGACTCGCTTTGATCGTTACTCGAAGTTACTCTCATTATTGTTGAATGGTGAGGTTCTTTCACTCAGATTTTTGCTTTATCAAAGTAAGTAAAGGTTCATATTGTTGTTTAATGTGTTGCATAAAGTTGGTTTACATGTAGCATTTCAATTCAAATTTATTTCTATTATTAGAGATAGACGGGTCTTATCGACAATTAATGAAAATATAATTTGCAAGACAATCGCTCCTTAAAGCAAATCAAATTCTTCAGTTTAATAAAATTTCTGCCTTCCTCTCAATTACCTAAAAACTTTCGTTGGCAATCCTAATGCACACATTTTATCGATATGGTTCAAAAGCGCGGGCAATACAGAGATGAAAATACAAATTAAAATAAAGGAGTGAGTCGAAGAAAAAAGAAAGAAAGAAAGTGCATGGTGAGGACTTTTATGGAAATAATAAAAAAACGTAACAACTGCAGAGTGAATGAATTCTACGCCCCATTGGATGATTTATTAGGATAAAAAAACCACGTGTTATTCGAATTTGTATAACTAGTAGCTCTGGATTGTGGACAAGAAAGAGATAAAGAAGGTTGATGGCAACGAAACTGACAAAGAACAACATGTGGCACCCAAGAGGGAAAGACCTTACAATCCAAAGATTATCAAATCGGTAGAAGCGATAGTTAGAAGGCTACGAAGAAATCAGCAACAGATGGAGATGATACGAAAAATAATGGATGAATTGAAAATAAACAAATACCAAGGTTTCTTGCATGCCACCGGAAGAACGGAAGTTGTTTTTCTGGTGTGATCATTCGCAGTCCACCACGGACGTCCATCTTCTTTGTGATTATTCGATGCTCATTAGTTTGACAGTTTCAAATTTCAACATTTTTCCTTTATAGAACATATTCATGTTGTATTTAGGAACAACCCAAAAATAAAAGTAATTAAAAAAAATTCAGCATACTTCTTCGGTTTCGATACGTAGAGCGCAATAAATTCTTAATTAAATATAAATTTTAATTAAATTACTACTTATAATTAACTAAATATAAATTAATTAATTGTCATCTTCTCCGTTATTATTACGTAGTAGATTTTCGTTAACAATTGATAGAGGCATTACAAAATTAAACATATAAAACGAGTGTAAATAAAAAACAAGCGGAGTATAAAACTACTGAAAATAGAAAACTAGATAATAGTTCAATATATATAATATATTAGCAAGAGCAATTTTTATTTTTGCTTCAGCCTTGGGAATATATTTTATTATTTGTTACATATTGGTGATTTGTTGTCTTGTTCACATTCTCGCTATAAATTGGTTTGGTGACTAAGCAGTTCCAAGTGCTCTTTTTTGTATTAAGATTATGATTCTGAATGTAAATCTGTTGGAGGTTAGTAGATAGGGGAAATATAAAGCTGATATGGATTGTTACGGATATGGACTCTTTGTTATAACTATAATTTTATTTGAATATGCATAATTATTATTTTTGTTTTGCACTAGCCAAAACTTTTTCATTATAACTTTGGTTTCTGATTGATGAACAATTTGAAGTGAATATTTGAACAACGAATACAAAAAGTAAAAGTGCAAAAGAGCTCAACTTTTAGGTTATTTTATTTAGCTTATCTAAGACATAATACCTACAATTGTCCGGTATACTTAAGAGTACATTGAGTCCAATGGAATAAACCCTTATTATTAGAGATTAAATGTTATGTTCTTCCGATTTTACCTTAATAACATCCTCATTAACATTTCAGGTGGTCCAGAATTTTAC
>JAUEKX010088545.1:0-12645 GCA_031834005.1 Dendronotus venustus
TGAAAATGGAACTTACTGCTCAATTTTCAATCTCAAAAGTACACTTTCCCAAAAACGACTGGCACTTAAAGGGTTAAAAGAACGTTTCTCGCTAAAAGGACGTTCGAAAATCTTTATACTAATTTCTTCTCTTTCTGTATCTTGAAGTTCTCTTCAAATTGTTTAAAAAGGTCCTTTTTTTACTTTTTAGGAACGATGTTATCTTGTGTTTCTACTGTCACACTCAAGAAAAACGTGGGAATCTTTCTGATATAGCGAATAAAGACTATGCCTATGTTACGAGAGGATGTTCTCCGTGGAAAAAAGCTCCAAAATGTTTTTACGAGCATCAAAACTCATCCTGCCATAAAGCTGCTGCTTCGTACCATTTGGTGGCCCCACATTGTTCAGACGTCGGAGAATCCATGGATAGTCAGCTTGTTCAACGAAGGCAGCTAGAGCAAAAGTATCCTTTAGAATTCATCAAATGTTTGAAATATCTTGGTCGACAAAGAATCCCCTTACAAGGTCACGGCAACAATAACGACAACTTTACACAACTTCTCTACCTTCTTGGCACAAAAGATAAAAGCATAATGGATCACCTAATGGACAAACTATGTGTCACGAGATGGAAAGTTCGCGCTAATTGTTTCAAAAAGATTATTGACAATTACGAGCCTTTGCTGAAATTATGGAAGGAAAGCTTAGAAGAAAAGCTAGATGCCGAAACAAAGTCGAGGATAATTGGTTGCAAGAAGCAGATGAAGACCTTTAAATTTTATTCCGGATTGCAATTAGGCCGTAAACTATATGCACACACCGATAACCTTTCCAAAACCCTACAAAAGGAATGTCACTGGCAGATCTCACCGTACAAACCCTGAAAGCGATATGTAATGATCGCAACTACGGCCTATTCTACGACTGTGTGGAACAATCAGCTGGAAAATTCAAGGCAGTTTCGAAACCGACCTTACCGAGAAAACCTAACGCACCAAATTACAGTATCCTTCAGTTCGTCGAAGGCTACAAGTCCGAGGAACCGCATCATTCAAAAGATGCACGGGAATATTTTAGGTCAATCTACAATGAAGTCATTGATACAATTATTAATTCAATTGAGGATAGGTTTGAACAACTTGGATTAAAAGTATTTGGTCAGGTTGAGCAGTTATTCTTAAAGTCTGTAAACAAAGAAGATCTTTCAGATGAAATCACAGCCGTCGAATCGAGTTTCAGAGGAGATTATGATCATGCTTCTCAAATCACCGAAATAATAAATAAATACACCAGAACGATCCTTCTCCACACTAAGAAGGCTCAAGACATGGCTCCAATCCACAATGAAGCAAAAGAGGTTAAACTCTCTCACCTTACTGAACGTAAACTCTGATATTGTTGACAGAATGTCTCTGATCGACGTAGCAAATAAGTTTGTATCGCATCAACCCTCACGTCTAAATGTATTTGGTAAATTTACAGACAAAGATTTATCATAACTTAGTAAATCATTATTTATGAGAAGTTTTATATTTGAAGAACTAATTTACAGTATAAGCATTATTTAGAGTGACTCTCTTAATTGAATACTTCTTTCAACTAAAAACTTAAAAAGTAACAAGACAAAAATTACTGTAACAACTGATTTATTAGGCGCTTTTTTGTACGTATTACATTGCGTTGTTTACTTATTTACTACTTTAATGGTTTTTTAAGTTTTTACATTGAGCTTTAACATTACTTGTAGCTATCTATTTCTTCGCTAGAAGAAAGTCAATTTTAGAGGCTTTAAGAGCGTTTAGAGACCATCAATACTGAAAGGTTTCCTTCGTTACTCAACCATGGTGGGCAACAGTTTTAGGAAGTTTTGGCCCCTCCACTTTTTATATCGTGCCGCGGCCCCTGGCAATGTGTTCATTTATGCGCAATTTTTTTTCACGTTTTACATCAGCCCTTCACGCAAAAATGATCCAAATGAACGTTAATTAATATTCTTCTTCTAATTAATTAATTGCAGCCTATTTTTAAGACAGATAACATAACAAAAGAAATACCAACCTTTTATGTCCCTATGCACAATCTTTTGAGCATGCTGAAATAGAAAAAGAAAAGGTTGATTAAACACACTGAAAAACGTTCGTACTAAAGTACTCGTAGTTCGTAGTTTAGTACTAAAGCAAAAAGAAAAGGAGCGGCTCTAAATCTAGAAGGTGATTATATGAGGGGATTTGTTGATAACTCGATCTTTAGTAGAAAAACCTATTCATTTTACATTGTGTTTATACGAGAAATGCTGTCTCTGGTCAATTCGGCAAGGCGAGCCAAACCGGGTCAGCTCGGCAAGTAAGTCAACCCAGCTCAACTTACATCATCCCCCTCTTATTTGTAAATTTTAATTTCTCCGAGAAAAAGATGATATATTAAATTTTTCAACAGCAATTTCATTGAACCATGCTGTATAGATAATATTTTCGTACAATTATAAAGTTGATAATGAAAAATTTCTTACCAAATATCTGACACCTTCAACAATCTGTTGGGTATAGAATGCCATGGCCCCTTCGTTGTCGATTAAAGGACCCCATTTTTCGCGTATCAGAGTGGATAAACTTCCTGTGATTGAAATAAAAACAATTTTTCATGGCTGTCAAATATGTTCGAGATGGAAATCATGAGCAGGTTGTGGGAATATCACACCAAATATCTCAATTATGGTTATTACAGGGGTTTTTCAGTCAGACTTTCCTGAATTTATTTGCTATTATTATAAACAGTGGCAATTTTTTCGGTTATTTTCTCTTGGAAAATGTCAGTTGTCAAATGTCAGCTCTAAAGTCAAAAGCGACACTTTTTGTGTTGTTAAGGAACTTATCTTCAAGCATCATACTGACACGGTATGCACCAAAGCCGCTGAGAAGAATAAGGCTCTCGGGCGAATTCGTCTGTATCTCTCACTCAGAATCGCTAAGTTGTTATATCATGCTTATATTTTGTCTGCATTCAAATACTGTTCTTTAATTTGAATGAATTTTATCAAAGGCAACAACAGGCTGATTTGGAAAACCCGTCATAAAACCTTGAAAATTGTCTACCAAAACCAAAACGCTGAATTTTCTGAACTACTTGCGCTTGGTAGTGAAGTTCCTTTACATTTTTTCATTAGAAAACTGCTAAAGGAAATCTTTAAAGCTCTCCATGGCGTAAGCCCAATTTTCATATTTTTGTTCAGAAATGTTCTGGTAAATATTTTCAAATCTAGTATTGTAAAAATTTAAAATATTTGTCGCTGCAACATATGTACGAACAACATGTAAAAATAAAATAAATAAGTTTGTGTTGATGAGCCAGAAATTAGATTAGGCTGGTATTCCATAATAAAGCGGATTAGAAAAAAAACAAACAATGGCGAAAGAGAAAGTGATTAAAAAGGATTAATACCTCCAGGTACTTGCTCCATGAAGATCTTGGTATAACCACCTTCACTACGTGATGAAATGTAACGTACGATGTTCTTATGATTGATCTCACGATGTAAAGCAATTTCCTCGTGTAAAGGTTGTACTTGGCTGAGATGATTAGAGAAAGGATGTGAAAAAGATTTCAATTAGTGAACAAACATCACAAATAAGTTTTCCAGAGATAAGATGTTATTCAAACTAACCAGCATGAAATTGGAGAGAGAAAAACATATAATTGGAAAGATTGCTTGTGACTTTTTTCAACCGATAAATAATTTTATCATTTCTTATCATTTTTATAAGGTCCTTCAATACTGCCGTGTGTCCTATAACACGCCAGGTTGTTTGTTACATTTCTTTCCATCGTTTTTACATAGCATCAAACCAACTGGAGAATGACATAATAGTGACTGTAGATGGTCATATTACTCCATAGAAAAATTAATACCTAGTATCTTTCTCTGGGATTTCTTTGACAGCCATTTTGACGTTAGTAGATAAGTCACGTGCAGCATACACGGTGCCAAAGGAACCTTTTCCCAGCATTACCCTGTGACCTAAGTGATCATATTCGTATTCAAACTGAATAAAAAAATAAAAAACGAACTGCTATATAACAATAAAAGAAAAAGTAAGAAAATCAATAATTTTAGCGATAACGCAATGTATTAACAGCCCTCTTATAATCGTAAAAAAATACTGTCGTATTCGAAAATTACGAAAGCAAAAAATCTATTGCGTAAGAGGTTCGGCAAAATTTAGTGGACTTAAAAATTGTAAAACTGTAGTAATGAGAAGAAAATAAATAAAAATGCTTTTTATTATGATAAATGCTCATTTTTTTTAACCACGATTCTTGTCATGGGTATATATACTTCATATTTCTTCATGAAATTTACGTTGAAATGTCAGTACTCCTGGCAGTTTTCAGTGTTTACAATTTCAGAGGTTTTACTCGCTTAGATCTTTAACGGCAATCATTTTTGTATTTTTGTCCTTTTTCAATATAAAAACCAGTCAGTCTACTAATGTCGAGAAATAAAAAAATTTAAGCGAAGAAAAAAAGGTGACGGCAACAATTTCCCGTCGTAATTTTACCATTTACGATAACAAAATTGAAGGTAGTAAGAAAATTTGCATAAAAAGTCAGGGTTCTCAAAAATTTAAAATTTAAATGAGAGATGAGAATGTTTTTATACCTCAAGATCGTTATGGTCATTATCAACAGAGTCTCCATCAACATTATCCAAGATCGGTGCCGAGATGCTACCAACTAGATCCTGGAACCTATTGTTAATGAAAATTTAATTTATTGTTGGGATTTTCTTTGGTAGACATTAGATTGACAGAAATATATGACATGTCCCAAAATTGAAATCATTATAATTATAATTAAAAGGTTAAAAATTAATACTAAAAGGTTACGAAGATACTTACAAAGATCATAGAGTTTAGTATTAGAAGATATCTTACCTTTTTCGGTGATGTGGTGAGCAGAAGAAAAGCTGAAAATCATCCGAGTTATGAACATAAAGGAACAAACAGCGGTTGTCTTTTCGGAATGTGCTTTACAAAGAAAACAATTTTATTAAAAATACCATAAAATACCATAATAAAAATATATGATGTACAAAGTTAACAATCAAAATTTGGCTTTTTAAAAATTGGACATATCGGTAAACCACTAAAAGAACTCTAAAGCAAGCACACAAAAATGTATACCTGATTCCTCGAATGTCTGACGCATGGAAACTCCAACTGTGAATTTTCTAAAATAAATAAATAATAACTGTCAAGTTGTTTTGTTTTTTCTTCTTTTGCTTTAAGATATCTCTATTAAGATTGGAAGTTATACATACCTTGCATTTTGATGTATGCACTTTTCCGCATGGTGGTATAGCATGCCATAATCGAATGACCTAAAAAAAGAGATGCTGGATGCTCATAATCTCCATATGAAAAAATAAAATTGGCAAAAAAAAAACTACAAGCAAATTTTCTTAATCAGAAAATCTAAAAAAAACAAATAAGAAACGAACAACTTTTAAGTTTGGTCTCGCTGCACTTTTAAATGAGAAAAAACTTTTGTTTATAAATCAGTGACACCAACATTTTTAAAAGAATAATCGCTTTAACATTAAACAGTAAAAGAACAACATTTACCGTTTGACTTTTATCGAGTACAGGATCAACCTCTGTGTCCACATCAACTACAATATAACTTGGTATAAGATCATTTCCTTGGTCTTGAAGAAGCACCTATTGAAAAAGAAAATGAGAAAGAGAAAAATGTTATTTAAAAATCGATAGTCTAGCGTGTGAAGTTAAGGTAGTGTTTCAATTGTGATATATCTAGTCGTTTCTAGTAACCTTTTGGGAAAATTAAGTTTTGAAGATTGAAATTTCAGTAGTAAGTTCAATTTTCACATGACACATGTGTTTGTTTGTCAATTTTAAACATATTTGGTAACATTCGACAGGAAATATAACTGTCTGTCATTTATGTTTTAATCATCGACCTATATTTTGAAATAGTCAGAGTTACGACTTACGAATATAATTATAACTCGAACATGAATCTGCATTAAGGTCTCCATAAGAGCCTTAAGAATGAACATGAAACAATAGACATTAGTCTGGGTAAGAATTGATATCTATTTGTTCTTAAGTATGAGGTTCTAAAGTAATTCAAAATGCCATGAGCGAATGCTATTGGAATAAATATGTAGTCCAACGACTTATACTGATCAATTAATTATATAGTAAAACTTACCAGGAAACGAAAATCTTTAACTTCGTCCTTCACTGCTTCGTAAATGCATTCTTGCCAGAATCGATGTTTCTATGATATTAAAAATTAACCTTAAACACGAAATCCAAGGCTACTTCGATAAAAATAGATAGTACAACTATGCAGTTCTTTTGTCTGTTTTCACTCGTTGTATTATAATTGGATATTCGCTTCTTTTAAAAATAGAAAATACTAACAAAACATCTGAAAAGTCATTTTACAAAAAAGGTCAGTACTAATAAGTAAAGCTAAGTTAGTAACAAATAAACAATAGTTTAGGTCCAAAGAGTATATCACATACCTCGCAATCTTCTTCATCCAAAGCGTCTGTCATTTTGTATTTGATAACTTCAAGGTCCTGAATGATTGACCGTAGATACCAAGGTGGTGGATTCAATTGAAATATTCTCTCGGTGGCGAGAGATGCTCGACTCAAGTCTTTGGCGAGTACACTGATCAAGATGAACCTTCCAACAATCCAAAACTGTTGGATATCCTGTAAATGACCTCGTCGTCCAATAAGACCATTAAGAGTCATACCTGTAAAATATTGTCGTAAACTCATTTCTTTTTTGTTGAACATTGTACTTCTATTTTTTATATTAAGTCCCAATTTTAATATATATATATATATTTTTTAAATTTAATTTTATCTGAATTCCGTCTTTTGTATGCCATTATCTTTACCACGCAGATTCTTAGATAAAAACCACCACATACATATATATTCTTAATTTCTTTGTACTCAACTTATACATTGCTTTCTTTACAAAAAACATCCACCATTAATATTTTTAACGTTTGAAAGATTAATAAAGAAAACATTAAAAACTTTTCAACGTATTACTTTCTAATTGACTTACAGACTCTTTGTAATTCATCTGATAGCAAGAAGCTGTGACCAGCAGCTACCAACATAATAGCCAAATTGCATCCAGAAAAATCAGATGGCTGTAGTTCGAATGATGTTTTATACCTGATTTAAAAGCAAAAAATCATCAACCTCAAACAAATACATAACTAATTTTCTATTTTAACACACATCTTTTCTTTTTGTTTTATAAATTTCATTCTCTAATTTATATTATTTTATTTGAATGAATATAAGTTAAAATTTTCATATCTTCACTAGATTATCAGAATGGTCAAACATGTCATAATCTAAACTTGTAAATTTCCTCTATTCTAGTTGAATTTATTTTAAACTACACAAAGTAATATTTTAAAAAGCTTGATATACTTTTAAACAAACATTTTTACAAAACATTTAAATTATCTTGTTTTACACAAAATGAAAAAAAACTGAATTTTGAATAGAACAAGTTACCATTTAATAGCTGCATCCCTACAAGTTTCATTACTATAATTTGAAGCATAGAATTTGTCTTTGTAGATTCTACCAGCTAAACATAACAAATCTGGTGGGTTCAATTCTTTGTCATTTAGCAGCTAAAAATCAAAATGATAAAATACAATACAAACAAGTCTGTAACATGCAGGCCTGGTTCACCAATTAAACTACATAGATAGATGCTGTAACAAACGATTTGCAAACGCAAAAGAAATATATCTTAAAATTTAACTGCTATTTCACTGATTGGGGTATCTTTATATAATAAAGAGTAGCTTCAACTTTATAGGTTCATTGTACACAATTGACATACAAACTCACCTTTAATACAAGTTTCAAAGCTTTTTCTCTATCTTCTGGTGATCCTCGTCTAAAATGATAAAAAATAGTCTGATAAAATCTTTTGGTAAAACTAAACACTTTTACCTATAAAGCCTGAGCTTTTATTGCTTGTGGCAAAAACATTAAAAATAATAATAAGCTATTAATTTATAATATTGGGACAATTTATATCGGAATGAAGATGAAATCAAATTAAAAATTAAAAAGTTGTTTAAAACCTATTATATAATAGTATGTTGGTTTGTGTGTATTTATGTCTATGTTATTTTCAAAATATCCCCAACTCTACAATCGTTTGATTCTTATAAGAATTCTCCCTAAGATAGACCCAATTCATTAGGAAATTCGGGATAGAGACCTGCGGCAAATGTTGTACATTCTGTACAGAGGCAACCAAGTATAAGTACTATAATATAAATATAATCAATCAAATAAATATATATTATTATGTATTAATAAATTCTTTCAAATTAATTTAATTTTAAAGTGGATCCATTAGAAAAACTTCTTTTACTTCATTAAACACTCTATGCTAAAACCTCTCTCAACATCTTAAAAATCAAATCAATACCCCAACATTAAATAGAGTATAAAAATTGTAGTATAAAAATAATAAAAATACACAAGGAAATACCTGTTTAAAGCAAAAGTATAGAGTTGTTGTATAGCACGATTGTTTATTTCACAGTGCTCTGGAGGGACAGCCTCTACTATTTGAATCATTGACTCATAATCCTAGTGGAATAGATAAAATTATACTAATTAATAATTGTGAGCGAAAGCTATATATATATATAATAATAATAATAATAAATTTACGCTCCTTAATTGTCGAGCACTCTTTGATAGATAGCATTCTAACTTAATGTTATTATTATTATATATAATGTACTCAAATTTTCCCCCAAATTTTCCATAATTTCATATTTTCCAGAGGCTAAATCATTTCCTGATAATGCTATTATGCTTGCCGCAATTGATCAATGAAACATCCAGTTTTTTTTAAGCCAAATTTTTTTACCACAGAATTTTTTGTTCTCTTTGATTATCACAATTGTTCAGCAAATCATTATTTTTTTGAAGTCATTGCTGATACTCAGGAAATAAGTAACAAATTTTATAACCTGTTGTGCAAGTGCTTAGTAGTGAAAGGATTAAATATACTTTATTTATTAAAAGTTTATTATATATACCTGAATATCCCTGTAAGAATACAGAAGATTCAAAATGGTATCTGATGAAAACAAAGCTGGTTCACTGAGCATTTTCTTCATTTTATCCAGTTCCTAAAAAATAAAACAAATGTTACGATTATTATTATATTTCTATACTATATTTACTATATTGTGGTGCCCACACTTATTTGCTAATGATAAAACAATACAATAACAATAAAAAGACATACAACATATATATAATTCTGCAATTACCTTTAGACATTTTTTATTAGGACAATAAATAAAAAAGAAGAGTTTTAATCTGATCTAAAAAGAAGCTCCAAAATTGTTTATCGATAAATAAAATTTATAAAAAAGTTATTTTAAAGTACTTTGTGGGTGAAAAATATTTTTTGAAAAGAATTGGATTTGAAAAGAATTTTGAAAAAACAATTATAGGTTAAGAAATTAACCATAACTGTTCCCATTGATAGGATATAAACTAAGATAGATGTAGATAAAAACATTTTCAAGGTATAATATCATCTAAAATAAACACAATAATTACCTCTTTAAGTTGTACTCCTGTATGTCTTTGCATTGCCTTTCTTAGATCTCTAAGGAATATCTCCTTGCATTTTGCTTTACTTGTACCCTGAACATTTCTCAAATGTTTCAAAAAAGCTACGCTCAAAGTAATTGGACATGAGCCTTCTTTGCTTGATAAACTTCCTGTGCCAGTCACTGTACATTTCTGATCCTCATTTACAATATATGAGAAGAATGTACTGAGTGAAGATATTGAAAGCTAAGAAATATATAAAAATTACCAATGAAAATTATTCTAAGGAGAAAGAGAATGAAAAATAATTTTTCTTCATTTGATAACAAATTTATCTCCACTGGTATAAGTAAAGAACTGAGAAAGATTTCAGTGAATTTGAAAAGTTTTAAAGCTTAATTTAAAACTATTTGGAAGAGTTGTATACATTATCATTATTGATTGAAAGACATGGGAACCCATTACAAAAAGGACAATCTACCCTTAATAATTATATATAGTGTCCATTATTTCAGTTAGTAGAGCAAGAGAGTTTATGTATGAACGTGCTCACTATCTATCTAACTTTATAAGTAGCATAACTTAAGTGTGGTCAATAAAAGCTGGAAGTAGGTGTGGTGTTCCACTTCACCAATCAATCTCCCAGGCCTAGCACAATTGAAATAGGGATAGACTTCCACACTGTATAATACTGATACTAAGTGTCTGAGATCAACTTAATGATATCAGTCTTTACCTTAAGACTTGTTTTCTTGTCCCCAAATTCATCGTCTTCGACAATAACAATATTGTCCTTCATTCCAGTACTCTCGCGTACACCAATATGATAAAAAAGAGATGGCTGTTCTGGCAAATATGACATATCAACAACACAAACATCTGCATTGTAAAATATATTCAGCACTGTGTATTCTCCAAAGTCTAAATTCTCAAATTTAATAGGTGTAAGCTCAATGTCCAGCTTTTTACATACATCTACTAGTTGCTTCAAAGCAACTGAAGGTCCTTGAGAGTCTGGAAACACAGCAACTACTTTTATCTTTCTCTTGCTCTGCAGCTTTTTGAATTGTGCCAAGCTGATTGACTGGCTTAAATGTTTCTCTATAGATCTAGGGTCATCATCATCAGACGTTTCTACATCTGCATTTTCAAGAAATTGCAATTCAGAAACCGTTTTTGACATGCCGCTTTTTTTCCTGTTTTTTTCTGTAACTTTATCAGTAAGTTTTGCTACTTTGAACGAAGATTCTATGAGTGTTTTGATTCCTTTCCCACGAGAAAATGGATATTTCATATTAGCATGCTTGCATTTGTATTTTACACCTGAGAGGTGTTCTTGAAGGGGCATTCCTTTTTAAAGAATCTTTGCTGCAAAATGCAAATAAATACATAAGGATTAATTATGTACTACTACTACATAATTGATTGTAGTTACTTTCTATTTTATATCTAAAAAATGAAAAGATAAAATGATAAACAATCTAAAATTATTATAAAAGCTAAACATAAAGTAGAACAAATTCTAGAAAAGACAATTTTTACTTAACTATTCTTCTTGAAAAACACTGGCAAGAACATAATCCAGTTATAAATGTTAATTATATATATATATCCAGTATAATTGTTGATAATTAATAGTATAATTAAAAATGACTTTACACAGTAAACCACAAAAAAACAAAGTGAGAGTTTCTGGTACAGTACAACCAAACTAAATATGTTTCATGAGATGTATACATATAATATAGAAAAAGAAGAAAATGTGTTTTACATAAGAAACTCCCTTTATCATATGGTAGCTTTATTATGATTTGCCATTGAAATATCCAAGATGAAACAAAACATTGATAAATTATTCAAGAATGGAAAGAAAAAGATTTAAATTAAAATTTTCAATAAATCACAAATAGAAATGCCTAGATTGTTAAAATTTAAATAATTTAAGCTTACAATAAATAAAATTGTATGAAACTTTATAAAAAAATTAAAAATCTGAAAATTAAAAAAAAAAGAATCCTGTTACTACTTGAACTATATATATAAATATTTTAAAGGGGAACTAAAGTTGGAAAAATTTATTTTGTAAAAAAAATGAAAACATCTTTTCCTTTGATGAAATACTAACAAAAATGCTATATTACACTGAATGAAATAAAATATTAATGTATCTAAGGGTCAAACCATTTTCATCAATTTTCGTGTTTTTTATGAGGTCGCCTATCACGAGATCTGGAACCGAGTCGGAAGAAAATGACATAGAAAAGTCCAAAACATAGCATAGCGTAGCGTAGCATACGTAAAGCGACAGTATCAAAACAATCAAGTATACAGTATTTGCATCAATAATGTCTTCTGAAAATACGTTTGGTAGTAACTCTTCTTCGAGTGATAGTAGTGACATCAGCTTTGATGGAGAATTTTCCTTATGGAAAGAATTAGGCAAGCTCATGCCATATATCTTTGAGTTGTTAGAAGAGAGATGAATTAGTTGAACCACACAAAGAGAATTTTGAAATATGAGCAGGGAATACAAGTTGGTGCCAATGCAACCACTGCAAACCAATGTCCAGTGAAAAAAAAGTATTTGCTGCCAAGAAATGAACAAAATATTTAAAGATAAGTTCGAAGGTAAACACATTCTTGATATGGTTTCCGTCTTGTTATCATTCTTTCTCACAATCGTTTTCTTTTTACTGTAAACTGTAAAATATTCCTACGTTGATCTTTATTGCTCTATTATGAAGTTAATCAAATGAAAGATTTTGACACAAAAAGAAGAGCTAGTTTTCGTATTCTACATCAAGATGCAGAACTATCGAAGAGTACAGTTTTGTATCTTATTTTATTTTCGAAATTCCGATGAGGGTCATAAAATGAGTTTTTTGTTTATCTTTAGGAAATGAATGTAACAAATATAAAATCCTGAATCCTTAGGCAAATCTCCATCACAGCGAATGTTATGAATCCATTGGAAAGTTACTTTCTTGTTTGGGAAATTTATT